>JAQPPZ010004133.1:0-82966 GCA_028583015.1 Wollemia nobilis
AATATTCTACATTATATTAAAAGAAAAGAAGATGTTATTCTAAAGCATGGATTGTATATACTATAGTGTAAAGCAAGGCCATCCAAATGGTATGCTATTTGAATAATTTAAAATCTTGGAATCATCATTGCAAGCTAACCAAGCATTGAAAAAATAAAGAAGATAGAGGAGAGAGTTGCGTAGGATAAGAAGGCAACATTAAATCTCCATTTACAACCAAGGGACAGGATAGAAGTTGCCATAGTAAAGGAATATAGAAATATTCAAAAAGAAAACTAAAAGGTCTCAAAACTTTTGGTGCAAATTATGGTATTTTATCTTAAGTATTATAGAATTATTTACATTCCATAATAGAACCATACTTGTCTTGTCCAACATTGCAAAATGAGGAAAACAATTATTGTTTTAAGATACTAAAATAACAAGTAGATTATAGTGATCAAGTGGTTGTATCATCAAGATTGAAGAATAAACATTAACGTGAAAGGATGAGAGCTAACTAAGGGCTCAAAATAATTGTATTCAAGGTATCTAAAGACACCAAATTCAGCACCATTAGGTATCATGAATGCAATACTAAAAATACAAGAGTAACCTACAAATAAAAAGAGACTAAGGAAGGGAGGCATAACAATGTTTTCAAGGATAACATCACATAACAAAGGTGCAAGTTGCAAGGAGAATAATGTAAGAAAATATAGCAAAGACAAGATCTAAATTACATTATCCTAGTGGATAAGGATAAAATATTTTATTAACAACCACCTGGAAGATAAGCTAAAACACACCGTTATTGTAAGCTAAAACAAATTGCAAAAGTTGGCAAGAGCGTTAAAGAGATAACGAATATTTGGAGCATAATTTCATGCAAGGGAAAGAGATTCCACTTGCCACTCCAAGCAAAGGAATCTCATGCCACTTGGTATAAAGGAGAAAAGCACATAAAAATACACAAAAATACCTCTAAAACACAATACTTGCATAGGGAAAAGAATACTCAAGTTTGAAGTAACACTCAGTTATTATTGCTTCAAAATTCAAAGGCTAGTAGAACACCTACGTTACCTAAAACACCACCATATAAAGTTTGTAACTATCCTTTGCGACCTAGAAAGAAGATTCAGGGTCATGAATAATATAAATTCCATATGACATGTATTCCAAATGGAGATAAAAAACTATTAATACCCCTAACCAAATAAAGAGTATAGATCTTGTGGTATAGAATAGGAGAAAAATATAGTCCCAAGCATGGTAGAGAATTAAGAGCATTTATTGCATAGTGTCATATCTCAAATACTAAATAAGATACAATATTCAAATATCTTTAAAATATAGTCAAGGATAGTGGAGAAGGTGATCTTGGACCTGTTGAACAAGAGGTCCATGGTTCAAATCTACAATGCAAAGAGGGACACAATTATTGTGTTAAATTCTTTATTTATAAGAATAGATCTCGGTTTTACAAGGGGTCATGGTTGAGAGGAGACTTCTCAGCCCTATGTATTGGTCATAGGGGTTTCTCACACTAACCTACATTTTTTAACAATCAAGGACTTCTATTGGAAACACTCATGAAAGGAGATAGAAGGATCATTCACAGCAGGTGTACAGTGAATTGAGGTATGGATCTACTGTATTCTAAGCTATATGAAGAGAGCAAAGATAGAAAAACCTAAAAACCCCTCTAGTTCTGAGGATGGGAATCTTGTAAAATATTTATGAGTGAAACCCTAACGCTAGATTTGTAACACTCTCACTTACAATTATTGCCAGTCATGAATACACATAAATATAAGTTTTGATGATAGTCAGTGGATTTTAACCTAGCGATGGTGGATCAAAGCTTGGGTTGAGTAGAAGTGTTGTTTCTAGAGAGTTTGATGGTGATTTGTGGTTGTCATAAATGATGAAGGGCCATGTAGGTGGCCATGTAGGTGGATCCTTAGGTTTTGGATAGCCCTTTTTTCTAGGTATATTTTCTTTTGCTTTAGTTTTTGCAAAGGACTACGAGTCTTGAAATCCTAGTGCTCTATTTGATATTTCCTCATCCTATAATAAGCTGATCATTCCGGATGATCTAATGACTATCACCATGGAGGAAGGCTCATGGAATTTGGTTGGTAAAATCCAAGGGGTCATCTTATTATTGATGCCTTAAGGATATGGGCTTTAATCAAGTGGAAACCCAAAAGATATATGGATATTGTAATGGTTTTTAATATTTTCTTCTTAATCAAACTCAACTATGAAGAAGAATAACAACATATCCTTGAGGAGGTCCCTTGTTATTCAATAGAAGGGGTCTCTTCCTATGAAAATGGGGGCCAAATTTTAACCCAAGGACTTAGAAATTTAATTTGGCTCCTCTCTAGGTTAGGATCCTATATTTGCATTTCCACTTTTGGCATGAAGATATATTGCGATGTATAGCTACATTTGTTGGGGATTTATTCTTGATTGATTCTACAACTCGAGCCAAGCTTAGAATGTTTTTTTCTAGTATGTGTGTAATGGTAGACCCAAAGGCAGATTTTCTAGACCATACTAATATCATTTCTAGCCAAGGTTCCTAAACCCAATCCATATTTTATGAGAATAGACCTATAAGATCCTCAATCTATAGTATTTTTGGTCATTTCTCTAGTGCAGACACTAAGAATTTTAAGAACAAAATAGAGACTCCTGAAAGGAATCCTCTCATATCAAACTAGGCTAAGAAGGAGCCAGTGGCATCTCAGGGTCATATTGAGCATGAGGACCTGGTTGTAGGGGAGAATATCATGGATGAGCTAGTGGAGGTTGATATTAATAATCTAGGAGTGGAAATTGTGAATAAGATGGATAGTAATTTAGGAGAGGCGGTTGTGAAGAATCTGGATAGTTCATGTAGTGGCCATTCTTAGCAAAACCAGGATGTTATAAAATCTTAAACTCCTTTTCCTCATGACTTCCTTCAAAAAGAAATTCTTGGATTAAATCCTCATGAAGTGGCTTAAAATATTTTGAATTCACTTTTGAGTCTCACCTTCTAGCATAGCCCAACTGGTCATTGGCTTTGTGTGTAAGTAATGCGGTAGAGGAGGCTTGAGGGTCGAGTCCTCTTGAAAATAGTTTTGTTGAGTTATTTCATGGTTTTTTAATGTAGAGATATGGTTATATCTTACATGCCCCTTTTTCGTGCAACCAACCGTGGCAGTGCAGCTAGTCGTAGAGTGCTTGGGAAAGCGTTGCTTTGCATGATGGTAGGAGTTCAAATTGTGGTAGAAAAAGGTATTAAATTTTTATAAAGTGTATTAGGAGATAAGGTATAAAGTGTTGGTTTAAATAATTTAATTTTTGCATATTATTACAACGTGTTATAAGGCTTGTGGTGGTGTCATAATAAGGGGTCTTTCTGGAAAGTCTTAAGTATTGTGATTATAGATAATCATTTATAGGACAAATAAAGTTTGAGAATATATTATAAGGTATATTTGATATTATTATTATTTGTAATTGTTGAATATTTTAATAAATGAGAAACAAGGTGTATTTATGATTATTGTGCTTTGTAATTTTACGTGTTTACAAAGGAGAAATAAGGTGTATATGTGATTATTATTACTAATAATTTTACATGCTTTAAGAAAGGATAAATAAGGTGTATTTATGATCATTTCTATTTGTATTTTTCAAAAATCATACAAAAATAAAAGTGAGGGTTTAGTCATTATCACAAGCTTTATTTTGTGAGACTAAAAAGGAGTTATAAATTATTGTTGTGCATATATTTTTAAGAAGGGTTTTAATGTGTATGATATGAAAAGGAAATTTTCTAACCTATTTTGGAGTGGAAAAACAAAAGAAAACGATTTTGTGATAGGTTTTGAGGGCACATCTTCATAAAGGCAATTTTTAGAAGTTTTATGAGTAGGTTTGACATAGAGTTGAGCAGTTTTTATGAGTAGGTTTGATGTAGATTTGAGTAGGTTATATTGAGTAGACTTGAGATGTGATTGTGATAATATTTGAGCAATCCTTATGAGAAGGCTTTGGTAATATTTGAGTACTTATATGAGTATATTTGAGCAAGCCTTGTGAGTAGTCTTGGAGAAGATTTGAGAAAGTCTTTTGAGCAGGTTTTGAGAAGATTTTGGTTATAAAATTTGAGCAAGCCTTATGTGTAGGCTTGGATAAGATTTGATAAAACCTTTTGTAAATGTTTGGAGTAGATTAAAGCAAAGGATATTAGTGTAACATATGGATAGAAATCCATGAACCAGAGCAAATGGGATTGGTATCTCTTGTGGATAGAGGTCCATGAACTAAATAAAATGGGATTAGGGTCTCTTGTGGATAGAGGTCCATGAACCAGAGCAAAGAGGATTGGTGTATCGTATAGATAGATGTCCACAAATTAAAGCATAGGGTATTGATGACTACTTTGGGTTGGTGCCCATAAATATGGTAATAGGGATTTGGTTCCCAAGATATTTCTTGAGAAAATTTATAAGACCACATTAAATATGTGGCTCTTATGTGTGTGATTATCTAATTATTAATTCATTATTGCAATTGATAATATTAGATAATAATTATTTGAAAATAAAAGTAGAAATTTTTATCTTATACTATTCACCCTCCCTCTCAGTATAAGCTTGTGTTCTTCAATTGGTATTAGAGCGGGTTCATTCCTAAAAGTCTAACAACTTGGAGGAAGATCTTACAAGAACACACGTGGACACTAAAGTGATAGAAGTTTCTCCTATGGTTAAAATATATAAAATAAAACCCATATGTGTTAGATATGGTAATCTTGGACACTATGCAGCTTATTTTCCACAAGATGAAAGTAGTATCAATGAAGAATAAGTTGAATTTAATCTAATAAAACACAATTATTTTAACTATGGTAACCTTGGTCATAGTTAATTTTCCATAAGACATAAGTAGTAGCAGTGAATAAGAAAACGAATATAATAAAAATAAATAAAGAAAATTCTATCATGAAAAGAAAAATAGGCATGGTCAAGGTAAGCATGAGAAGAAGATCTTTCAAAATACAAGAAGATATTTTATGTTTATGAAGCAAGCAGTGCTTCCAGTAGTAGTGATGAAATCATGTTAGATAGTGAAAAATAAGAAATCCTAATTTCTTCCAAAGAAGAGAATGAAAATTCTCCTATTTTCAAAGACCGAGAAGAAGAGAAAGAATATGATCATGTAGTTGAATACAAATAAAATGAGAAATAATTAAAAAAAAGAAGAGGAGGCCATAAATAATATGGAAATGGAATTTGGTGAGTTGAAAAGGGATAACTTAAGATTGAAGTCTCAAGTACAAGAGGATGATAAAACAAAGGCAAAGCTTCTACAAGATCTCACTGACTTAAAAGTTAAAGCTTAAGAGGCAAGGAAAGTTGAAGAAGGTATGACTAAGCAATTAATGGTAAAAGAGTTCGAATGTGAAAGATTGGAACATGAGATTATTTCTCTAAATAAAGAAGTTGAAATGCTACAACAAAATATTAGAAATGAGAAAAGCACAAAAATCCTTAACGATATTATCAAAGCACATAGATCTCCATTTATAAAAATAGGACTTGGTTTTGAAGAAGGTCAAGAGAATCAATAAGAGGATTCAAGCTCAAAAAGGATAAAAAAATCAAATAAATAAATTGAAGAAGACTCTAAGATCTATGTTGATGTGTTGAGAGGTGATAGTATCAAAGAGGAAGCAAACAAAGAACCATCAAGTAATAGGGACCATCACAGGAAAAGCAAATAAATAACCATGAGATCAAGGCAAGATGAATATTTCTTCCAAGGTTATTGTTACTCATGTTATCATTTTGGTCATAAAGTTATGCATTGCAGGGTTCATGGTAAAAATTATTATGGATTCACCAAGAGGAATTTCAATTCATTTGCACTTTTCAAGTACTGCAACATCATGTGCTACAATTTCAATAATTTTAGAAATAAAATTAGACATTGCAGGGTTCATGGTAAGAATTATTATGGCTTCACCAAGAAGAACTTTAAGTCATTTGCATATTTCAAGGACTACAACATTAGGTGTTACAATTGCAATAATTTTAGGTATAGAACAAAGTGGTGTAGAACAGAATTTCTGGAACTTCCAAAGATAAGCAAGAAAAAGGATGCTCAAAATTTTCAAAGAGGTATGAATTCAAAAGTTTGAAACAATATTGAAAAATAAGAAGAGAATTGTAAATTGAGAGTAGCTTTACTCCCATCCCAAAATTAATCACCTCAAGAAAAGGAGGTGGTGATGGGGTTAAGCTAAGTGTTTTATTTTTAGCCCCAAAAGGATCCCTTTACCGTTGATGTCAATGAAGGAGATATTTCAGTGAGGGGGATATATTTCAGTAAGGGGAAGTAGCTTGTCAGGGGGAGCAGTTTGGGAATCCAGTTGCAGTAAAATAAAATTTGTGTAAGGGTTGACATCAATGACAAAGGGGGAGATTTTTAGAAATATTGAGTTGTCATTGATGTCAAAAGAGCATGGTATTCAAGTTAGAAATATTCTTCAAGAATAATGAGTTTACAAGGTTGAACAATGGAAAGAAATTAATCTATGTTTAAGGATTATAACATTTAAATATTCTAAAGAAATTTTATAAAGGTTCAAGAGGCTTGATAACAAAGGCTTATAAATAAAAGGATAAAAAGGTTTAAAGAATTGGAGCAAAGAGATTTAATAATTATAAGAGTTTTAAGGTTTGCGATAAAAATATTTAATAAAGGTTTAAAAGGATTAAATACAAAGTTTTATAATAGGAAGGCCAAAGTTTTTTTCAAAGGAAGGACAAAGATTTATACAAATAAAGTCAAGGTTGGGAAACTAAAGGTTTTAATCACTACAAAGTTAAAAAAAAAAGGTTAACCTTATAATATTTAAATTAAATATTATAATCAAAGCAAATGGCGCAAGTGTTGGAAGGAAGTTTTTGAAATAAAAAATTATCGACATCATCAAAAACCAAGGAGTGCATATAAATTCATGATGTTTTATTTGATGAGAAGAGAAGGTAGATAAAATGTAGATCATGTAAGATTTTTTAGAGTGTTCATAATCTCTATTATAGTACATTATACTATTTTTATGAGCTTTTATTAATGGATATTTTTTGAGTTATTGGAGAAGTTTCTCATATCATATGTTATATTACCATTATTGTATAGTTAATATTGCTTTCTCATTTTAGATATTGTGGTTGCATTTCATTTAATAATCATCAAAATCTATTAGTGGTATTAGAGCAAGGAAATAGAGAGAGCCACAAGAGATATTTAGTGGAGATAGAAAATCTCTTTTTTAAAATTTCAGAAATTGCATTTGTGTAGAGTATTTCCATAAATTTGTAGAAAAACGTTTGGAGACTAGGACTTAACATTGATTACACTATATTGACAAATCAATTAGTGAATATTTATCATCTCTAGATTAAAAAATCTTCCATTACAGTTTCTATAATACTTTGTTGCAAGAAAAGGAGATTCAAAGAAATTTTGGAAGCTTCCTATAAATATCAAGGAATAATATGTTCTTTATAATCAATCCAACACTTGAAAAAATAAGTTGAAGACTAAATATTTTGGAGGGGGTCCAAGAAAGAATTCCCCATAGTAGATTGAATATTGAGGATAATTGAGAAGGATGCCCTCATAGAAATTTGAACATTGAAGACTTTAGAGTGAAGAAACAAGAGACTAAAGGAAAGGAGTCTCATAGAAGATTTAAGACTATAGATTTTAGAGTGAAAGAAGAGAGTAGGTCAATAATATCAAGAGGCCTACAAGAGATCCCATTGAATAACTTCTAGATTTTGAATATTGAAGATAGATAAGGACTAGAAAATTTTCTATTCTAGATTTCAGAAGGAGTAGAATCAGGAGATCCAAGAAAGAGATCTCATTGCAAAAATTCCATAGTTGAATATTAAAGAGATCAAGAAATGTCTCATTGTAGTTTTGAGAATATTAGAGAAGCTACAGGATTTAGAGGCTCAAGGAGAAGGCTAGGAAAGTATCATTTAAGAAGATTTAAATAAGTCCATTAAAGAATATTTAGAATAGACCATTAGAGAATATTTTAGGATATCTCAAGGGAGAATATTGCTAGTAAGGATAAGTTCTTTATAGTGGATTTTTTGGGACAATAGTCACCATCTAAAAACAAGCCTAAAAGGAGAAGCATTTGGAAAGAAATTTATCAAATTTTGAAAGATATTTATGAAGACCTTAATACATTTATATTCTCAAGAAAAATGTTATAAAATAGGGTAAGATTGAAGTTAGAATTTTATAAGGAGGTTGAAAGATAAAGGAGCTAGAAGAAACCACCAAACCTGAGAGGTTTGCATATTTTCTTTGGAGGATTTGAAGGTTGATCCATAAAAGAAGAGTTTTTTGATTTTACAACAGAAAATTTAAGGTTTCTAGGATGAAATATTGAGTTAGAATTTGGAATATTTCCTATCAAATTTTGGAAATTTGTCAACAAAATTTTGGAGGAGAAATTGACTGCATTATAATTTGAAAATTTCAAAGTTAAAGGCAGCAATTTGGGCAGCATTATTAGCTGCCAATTTGTAGAGTTCAAGGGAGCATCATGAAGGAGAACTAAAACCACAAAACTGTATTTTTGGGCAGCAATTTGGAGGAGCATTACAGATGCAAATTGGTGAGTTAAAGAGTTTTTTTTTTAAATAAATAAGATCTGCAAATTCATCATGTTTGAGGGAAAAAATTAGGTAATCCAATCACCCAATAAATCTATCATCTACGGAGGTTATAAAGGTATGCAATTTTGGTGTAAAAGGTTCATTATTTGAACACATACTTTCATATTATTATTAAGTTTTACTAAGCACCGAATTAGAATTTAAAGTAGAAAAGATAAAATTTCAATTTTAAAGTCTTCAAGGAAGTGTAGAAGATAGCTTCTACAAGGGTTAAAACCTACACATAAGAAAAATGAGTTAGATATATTTTAAGGGAAAGAAAAATATAAATATTCTACATTATATTAAAAGAAAAGAAGATGTTATTCTAAAGCATGGATTGCATATACTATAGTGTAAAGCAAGGCCATCCAAAGGGTATGCTATTTGAATAATTTAAAATCTTGGAATCATCATTGCAAGCTAACCAAGCATTGAAAAAACAAAGAAGATAGAGGAGAGAGTTGCGTAGGATAAGAAGGCAACATTAAATCTCCATTTACAACCAAGGGATAGGATAGAAGCTGCCATAGTAAAGGAATATAGAAATATTCAAAAATAAAACTAAAAGGTCTCAAAACTTTTGATGCAAATTATGGTATTGTATCTTAAGTATTATAGAATTATTTACATTCCATAATAGAACCATACTTGTCTTGTCCAACATTGCAAAATGAGGAAAACAATTATTGTTTTAAGATACTAAAATAACAAGTAGATTATAGTGATCAAGTGGTTGTATCATCAAGATTGAAGAATAAACATTAACGTGAAAGGATGAGAGCTAACTAAGGGCTCAAAATAATTGTATTCAAGGTATCTAAAGACACCAAATTCAGCACCATTAGGTATCATGAATGCAATACTAAAAATACAAGAGTAACCTACAAATAAAAAGAGACTAAGGAAGGGAGGCATAACAATGTTTTCAAGGATAACATCACATAACAAAGGTGCAAGTTGCAAGGAGAATAATGTAAGAAAATATAGCAAAGACAAGATCTAAATTACATTATCCAAGTGGATAAGGATAAAATATTTTATTAACAACCACCTGGAAGATAATTTTGAAACACAATAGATCCACCTTGGTTGGAGAGGAGCCACCTTCATTGGAGAAAACACACCATTATTGTAAGCTAAAACAAATTGCAAAAGTTGGCAAGAGCGTTAAAGAGATAAGGGATGTTTGGAGCATAATTTCATGGAAGTGAAAGAGATCCCACTTGCCACTCCAAGAAAAGGAATCTCATGCCACTTGGTAGAAATGAGAAAAGCACATAAAAATACACAAAAATACCTCTAAAATACAATACTTGCATAGGGAAAAGAATACTCAAGTTTGAAGTAACACTCAGTTATTATTGCTTCAAAATTCAAAGGCTAGTAGAACACCTACGTTACCTAAAACACCACCATATAAAGTTTATAACTATCCTTTGCGACCCGGAAAGAAGATTCAGTGGTCATGAATAATATAAATTCCATATGACATGTATTCCAAATGGAGATAGAAAACTATTAATACCCCTAACCAAATAAAGAGTATAGATCTTGTGGTATAGAATAGTAGAAAAATATAGTCCTAAGCATGGTAGAGAATTAAGAGCATTTATTGCATAGTTTCATACCTCAAATACTAAAGAAGATAAAATATTCAAATATCTTTAAAATATAGTCAAGGATAAGTGGAGAAGGTGATCTTGGACCTATTGAACAAGAGGTCCATGGTTCAAATCTACAATGGAAAGAGGGACACAATTATTGTGTTAAATTCTTTATTTATAAGAATAGATCTCGGTTTTACAAGGGGTCATGGTTGAGAGGAGACTTCTCAGCCCTGTGTATTGGTCATAGGGGTTTCTCACACTAACCTACATTTTTTAACAATCAAGGACTTCTATTGGAAACACTCATGAAAGGAGATAGAAGGATCATTCACATCGGGTGTACAGTGAATTGAGGTATGGATCTACTGTATTCTAAGCTATATGAAGAGAGCAAAGATAGAAAAACATAAAAACCCCTCTAGTTCTGAGGATGGGAATCTTGTAAAATATTTATGAGTGAAACCCTAACGCTAGATTTGTAACACTCTCACTTACAATTATTGCCAGTCATGAATACACATAAATATAAGTTTTGATGATAGTCAGTGGATTTTAATCTAGCGATGGTGGATCAAAGCTTGGGTTGAGTAGAAGTGTTGTTTCTAGAGAGTTTGATGGTGATTTGCGGTTGTCATAAATGATGAAGGGCCATGTAGGTGGCCATGTAGGTGGATCCTTAGGTTTTGGATAGCCTTTTTTTCTAGGTATATTTTCTTTTGCTTTAGTTTCTGCAAAGGACTACGAGTCTTGAAATCCTAGTGCTCTATTTGATATTTCCTCATCCTATAATAAGATGATCATTCTGGTTGATCTGATGACTATCACCAAAGAGGAAGGCTCATGGAATTTGGTTGCTAAAATCCAACGGGTCATCTTATTATTGATGCCTTAAGGATATGGGCTTTAATCAAGTGGAAACCCAAAGGATATATGGATATTGTAATTGTTTTTAATATTTTTTTCTTAATCAAACTCAACTATGAAGAAGAATCACAACATATCCTTGAGGAGGTCCCTTGTTCTTCAACAGAAGGGGTCTCTTCCTACGAAAATGGGGGCCAAATTTTAACCCAAGGACTTAGAAATTTAATTTGGCTCCCCTCTAGGTTAGGATCCTATATTTGCATTTCCACTTTTGGCATGAAGATATATTACGAGGTATAGGTACATTTGTTGGGGATTTATTCTTGATTGATTCTACAACTCGAGCCAAGCTTAGAAGGTTTTTTTCCAGTATGTGTGTAATGGTAGACCTAAAGGCAGATTTTCTAGACCATACTAATATCATTTCTAGCCAAGGTTCCTAAACCCAATCCATAGTTTATGAGAATATACCTATAAGATCCTCAATCTATAGTATTTTTGGTCATTTCTCTAGTGTAGACACTAGGAATTTTAAGAACAAAATAGAGACTCCTGAAAGGAATCCTCTCATATCGAACTAAGCTAAGAAGGAGCCAGTGGCATCTCAGGGTCATATTGAGCATGAGGACCTGGTTGTAGGGGAGAATATCATGGATGAGCTAGTGGAGGTTGATATGAATAATCTAGGAGTGGAAATTGTGAATAAGATGGATAGTAATTTAGGATATGCAGTTGTGAAGAATATGGATAGTTCATGTAGTGGCCATTCTTAGCCAAAATAGGATGTTATAAAATCTTAAACTCCTATTCCTCATGACTTCCTTCAAAAAAAAATTGTTGGATTAAATCCTCAGGAAGTGGCTTAAAATATTTTGTATTCACTTTTGAGTCTCACCTTCTAGCATAGCCCAACTAGTCGTTGGCTTTGTGTGTAAGTAATGCGATAGAGGAGGCTTGAGGGTCGAGTCCCCTTGAAAATAGTTTTTTTGAGTTACTTCATGGTTTTTTAAGGTAGAGATATGGTTATATCTTACATGCCCCTTTTTCGTGCAACCAACCGTGGCAGTGCAGCTAGTCGTAGAGTGCTTGGGAAAGCGTTGCTTTGCATGATGGTAGGAGTTCGAATTGTGGTAGAAAAAGGTATTGAATTTTTATAAAGTGTATTAAGAGATAAGGTATAAAGTGTTGGTTTAAATAATTTAATTTTTGCATATTATTACAACGTGTTATAAGGCTTGTGGTGGTGTCATAATAAGGGGTCTTTCTGAAAAGTCTTAAGTATTGTGATTATAGATAATCATTTATAGGACAAATAAAGTTTGAGAATATATTTTAAGGTATATTTGATATTATTATTATTTGTAATTGTTGAATATTTTTATAAAGGAGAAACAAGGTGTATTTATGATTATTGTGCTTTGTAATTTTACGTGTTTACAAAGGAGAAATAAGGTGTATATGTGATTATTGTTACTTATAATTTTACATGCTTTCAGAAAGGATAAATAAGGTGTATTTATGATCATTTCTATTTGTATTTTTCAAAAATCATACAAAAAGAAAAGTGAGGGTTTAGTCATTATTACAAGCTTTATTTTGTGAGACTAAAAAGGAGTTATAAATTATTATTGTGCATATATTTTTAAGAAGGGTTTTAATGTGTATGATATGAAAAGGAAATTTGGTAACCTATTTTTGAAGTGGAAAAACAAAAGAAAATGATTTTGTGATAGGTTTTGAGGGCACATATTCATAAAGGCAATTTTTAGAAGTTTTATGAGTAGGTTTGACGTAGAGTTGAGTAGTTTTTATGAGTAGGTTTGATGTAGATTTGAGTAGGTTATATTGAGTAGATTTGAGATGTGATTGTGATAAAATTTGAGCAATCCTTATGAGAAGGCTTTGGTAATATTTGAGTACTTCTGTGAGTAGATTTGAGCAAGCCTTGTGAGTAGTCTTGGAGAAGATTTGAGAAAGTCTTTTGAGCAGGTGTTGAGAAGATTTTGGTGAGAAAATTTGAGCAAGCCTTATGTGTAGGCTTGTATAAGATTTTATAAAACCTTGTGTAAATGTTTGGAGTAGATTAAAGAAAAGGATATTAGTGTATCATATGGATAGAAATACATGAACCTAAGCAAATGGGATTGGTATCTCTTGTGGATAGAGGTCCATGAGCTAAATAAAATGGGATTGGGGTCTCTTGTGGATAGAGGTCCATGAACCAGAGCAAAGAGGATTGGTGTATCGTATGGATAAATGTCCATAAATTAAAGCATAGGGTATTGATGACTACTTTGGGTTGGTGCCCATAAATATGGTAATAGGGATTTGGTTCCCAAGATATTTCTTGAGAAAATTTATAAGACCACATTAAATATGTGGCTCTTATGTGTGTGATTATCTAATTATTAATTCATTATTGCAATTGATAATATTAGATAATAATTATTTGAAAATAAAAGTAGAAATTTTTATCTTATACTATTCACCCTCCCTCTCAGTATAATCTTGTGTTCTTCAATTGGTATTAGAGCGGGTTCATTCCTAAAAGTATAACAACTTGGAGGAATATCTTACAAGAACAAACGTGGATACTAAAGTGATAGAAGTTTCTCCTATGGTTAAAATATATAAAATAAAACCCATATGTGTTAAATATGGTAATATTGGACACTATGTAGCTTATTTTCCATAAGACATAAGTAGTAGCAGTGAACAAGAAAACTAATACAATAAAAATAAATAAACAAAATCTATCATGAAAAGAAAAATAGGCATGGTCAAGGCAAGCATGAGAAGAAGATCTTTCAAAATATAAGAAGATATTTTATGTTTATGAAGCAAGAAGTGCTTCTAGTAGTAGTGATGAAATCATGTTAGATAGTGAAAAATAAGAAATCCTAATTTCTTCCAAAGAAGAGAATGAAAATTCTCCTATTTTCAAAGACCAAGAAGAAGAGAAAGAATATGATCATGTAGTTGAATACAAAGAAAATGAGAAATATTTAAAAAAAGGAAGAGGATGCCATAAATAATATGGAAATGGAATTTGGTGAGTTGAAAAGGGATAACTTAAGATTGAAGTCTCAAGTACAAGAGGATGATAAAAAAAAGGCAAAGCTTCTACAAGATCTCACTGACTTAAAAGTTAAAGCTTAAGAGGCAAGGAAAGTTGAAGAAGGTATGACTAAGCAATTAATGGTAAAAGAGTTGGAATGTGAAAGATTGGAACATGAGATTATTTCTCTAAAGAAAGAAGTTGAAAGGCTACAACAAAATATTAGGATTGAGAAAAACACAAAAATTCTTAACGATATTATCAAAGCACATGGATCTCCATTTATAAAAATAGGACTTGGTTTTGAAGAAGGTCAAGAGAATCAATAAGAGGATTCAAGCTCAAAAAGGATAAAAAAATCAAATAAATAAATTGAATAAGACTCTAAGATCTACGTTGATGTGTTGAGAGGTGATAGTATCAAAGAGGAAGAAAACAAAGAACCATCAAGGAATAGGGACCATCACAGGAAAAGCAAATAAAGAACCATGAGATCAAGGCAAGATGAATATTTCTTCCAAGGTTATTGTTACTCATGTTATCATTTTAGTCATAAAGTTATGCATTGCAGGGTTCATGGTAAAAATTATTATGGATTCACCAAGAGGAATTTCAATTCATTTGCACTTTTCAAGTACTGCAACATCATGTGCTACAATTTCAATAATTTTAGAAATAGAATTAGACATTGCAGGGTTCATGGTAAGAATTATTATAGATTCACCAAAAAGAATTTTAAGTCATTTGCATATTTCAAGGACTACAATATTAGGTGTTACAATTGCAATAATTTTAGGTATAGAACAAAGTGGTGTAGAACAGAATTTCTGGAACTTCCAAAGATAAGCAAGAAAAAGGATGCTCAAAATTTTCAAAGAGGTATGAATTCAAAAGTTTGAAACAATATTGAAAAATAAGAAGAGAATTGAAAATTGAGAGTAGCTTTACTCCCATCCCAAAATTAATCACCTCAAGAAAAGGAGGTGGTGATGGGGTTAAGCTAAGTGTTTTATTTTTAGCCCCAAAAGGATCCCTTTATCATTGATGTCAATGAAGGAGATATTTCAGTGAGGGGGATATATTTCAGTAAGGGGAAGTAGCTTGTCAGGGGGAGCAATTTGGGAATCCAGTTGTAGTAAAATAAAATTTGTGTAAGGGTTGACATCAATGACAAAGGGGGAGATTTTTAGAAATATTGAGTTGTCATTGATGTCAAAAGAGCATGGTATTCAAGTTAGAAATATTCTTCAAGAATAATGAGTTTACAAGGTTGAACAATGGAAAGAAATAAATAAATGTTTAAGGATTATAACATTTAAATATTATATTTAAATATTCTAAAGAAATTTTATAAAGGTTCAAGAGGCTTGATAACAAAGGCTTATAAATAAAAGGATAAAAAGGTTTAAAGAATTGGAGCAAAGAGATTTAATAATTATAAGAGTTTTAAGGTTTGCGATAAAAATATTTAATAAAGGTTTAAAAGGATTAAATACAAAGTTTTATAATAGGAAGGCCAAAGTTTTTTTAAAAGGAAGGACAAAGGTTTATACAAATAAAGTCAAGGTTGGGACACTAAAGGTTTTAATCACTACAAAGTTTTAAAAAAAAAAGGTTAACCTTATAATATTTAAATTAAATATTATAATCAAAGGAAATGGCGCGAGTGTTGGAATGAAGTTTTTGAAATAAAAAGGTATCGACGTCATCAAAAACCAAGGAGTGCATATAAGTTCATGATGTTTTATTTGATGATAAGAGAAGGTAGATACAATGTAGATCGTGTAAGATTTTTTAGAGTGTTCATAATGTCTATTATAGTACATTATACTATTTTTATGAGGTTTTATTAATGGATATTTTTTGAGTTATTGGAGAAGTTTCTCATATCATATATTATATTACCATTATCGTATAGTTAATATTGCTTACTCTTTTTAGATCTTGTGGTTGCATTTCATTTAATAATCATCAAAATATAGCAGTGGTATTAGAGCAAGGAAATAGAGAGAGCAACAAGAGAGATTTAGTGGAGATAGAAAATCTCTTTTTTAAAATTTCAGAAATTGCATTTGTGTAGAGTATTTCCATAAATTTGTAGAAAAACGTTTGGAGACTAGGACTTAACATTGATTCCACTATATTGACAAATCAATTAGTGAAGATTTATCATCTCTAGATTAAAAAATCTTCCATTACAGTTTCTATAATACTTTGTTGCAAGAAAAGGAGATTCAAAGAAATTTTGGAAGCTTCCTATAAATATCAAGGAATAATATGTTCTTTATAATCAATCCAACACTTGAAAAAATAAGTTGAAGACTAAATATTTTTGAGGAGGTCCAAGAAAGAAGTCCCCATAGTAGATTGAATATTGAGGATAATTGAGAAGGAGGGCCTCATAGAAATTTGAAAATTGAAGACTTTAGAGTGAAGAAACAAGAGACTAAAGGAAAGGAGTCTCATAGAAGATTTAAGACTATAGATTTTAGAGTGAAAGAAGAGAGTAGGTCAAGAATATCAAGAGGCCTACAAGAGATCCCATTGAAGAACTTCTAGATTTTGAATATTGAAGATAGATAAGGACTAGAAAAATTTCTATTCTAGATTTCAAAAGGAGTAGAATCAGGAGAGCCAAGAAAGAGATCTCATTGCAAAAATTCCATAGTTGAATATTAAAGAGATCGAGAAATGTCTCATTGTAGTTTTGAGAAGACTAGAGAAGCTACAGGATTTAGAGGCTCAAGGAGAAGGCTAGGAAAGTATCATTTAAGAAGATTTAAAGAAATCCATTAAAGGATATTTAGAATAGACCATTAGAGAATATTTTAGGATATCTCAAGGGATAATATTGGTGGTAAGGATAAGTTCTTTATAGTGGATTTTTTGGGACAATAGTCACCATCTAAAAACAAGCCTAAAAGGAGAAGCATTTGGAAAGAAATTTATCAAATTTTGAAGGATATTTATGAAGACCTTAATACATTTATATTCTCAAGAAGAATGTTATAAAATAGGCTAAGATTGAAGTTAGAATTTTATAAGGAGGTTGAAAGATAAAGGAGCTAGAAGAAACCACCAAACCTGAGAGGTTTGCATATTTTCTTTGGAGGATTTGAAGGTTAATCCATAAAAGAAGAGATTTTTTATTTTACAACAGAAAATTTAAGGTTTCTAGGACGAAATATTGAATTAGAATTTGGAATATTTCCTATCAAATTTGGGAGATTTCTCAAAAAATTTTGAGGAGAAATTGACTGCATTATAATTTGAAAATTTCAGAGTTAAAGGTAGCAATTTGGGCAGCATTATTAGCTGCTAATTTTTAGAGTTCAAGGGAGCATCATGAAGGAGAGTTAAAACCACAAAACTATATTGTTGGGCAGCAAGTTGGAGGAGCATTATAGATGCAAATGGGTGAGTTAAAGAGTTTTTTTTTTAAATAAATAAGATTTGCAAATTCATCATGTTTGAGGAAAAAAATTAGGTAATCCAAACACCCAATATCATATACGGAGGTTATAAAGGTATGCAATTTTGGTGTAAAAGGTTCATTATTTGAACACATACATTCATATTATTATTAAGTCTTATTAAGCACCGAATTAAAATTTAAAGTAGAAAAGATAAAATTTCAAGTTTAAAGTCTTCAAGGAAGTGTAGAAGATAGCTTCTACAAGGGTTAAAACCTACACATAATAAAAATGAGTTAGATATATTTTAAGGGAAAGAAAAATATAAATATTCTACATTATATTAAAAGAAAAGAAGATGTTATTATAAAGCATGGATTGCATATACTATAGTGTAAAGCAAGGCCATCCAAAGGGTATGCTATTTGAATAATTTAAAATCTTGGAATCATCATTGCAAGCTAACCAAGCATTGAAAAAACAAAGAAGATAGAGGAGAGAGTTGCGTACGATAAGAAGGCAACATTAAATCTCCATTTACAACCAAGGTATAGGATAGAAGCTGCCATAGTAAAGGAATATAGAAATATTCAAAAAGAAAACTAAAAGGTCTAAAAAATTTTGGTGCAAATTATGGTATTTTATCTTAAGTATTATAGAATTATTTACATTCCATAATAGAACCATACTTGTCTTGTCCAACATTGGAAAATGAGGAAAACAATTATTGTTTTAAGATACTAATATAACAAGTAGATTATAGTGATCAAGTGGTTGTATCATCAAGATTGAAGAATAAAAATTAACGTGAAAGGATGAAAGCTAACTAAGGGCTTAAAATAATTGTATTCAAGGTATCTAAAGACACCAAATTCAGCACCATTAGGTATCATGAATGCAATACTAAAAATACAAGAGTAACCTACAAATAAAAAGACACTAAGGAAGGGAGGCATAACAATGTTTTCAAGGATAACATCACATAACAAAGGTGCAAGTTGCAAGGAGAATAATGTAAGAAAATATAGCAAAGACAAGATCTAAATTACATTATCCAAGTGGATAAGGATAAAATATTTTATTAACAACCACCTGGAAGATAATTTTGAAACACAATAGATCCACCTTGGTTGGAGAGGAGCCACCTTCATTGGAGAAAACACACCGTTATTGTAAGCTAAAAAAAATTGCAAAAGTTGGCAAGAGCGTTAAAGAGATAAGGGATATTTGGAGCATAATTTCATGCAAGGGAAAGAGATTCCACTTGCCACTCCAAGCAAAGGAATCTCATGCAACTTGGTAGAAATGAGAAAAGCACATAAAAATACATAAAAATACCTCTAAAATACAATACTTTCATAGGGAAAAGAATACTCAAATTTGAAGTAACACTCAGTTATTATTGCTTCAAAATTCAAAGGCTAGTAGAACACCTATGTTACCTAAAACACCACCATATAAAGTTTGTAACTATCCTTTGTGACCTAGAAAGAAGATTCATGGTCATGAATAATATAAATTCCATATGACATGTATTCCAAATGGAGATAGAAAACTATTAATACCCCTAACCAAATAAAGAGTATAGATATTGTGGTATATAATAGGAGAAAAATATAGTCCTAAGCATGGTAGAGAATTAAGATTATTTATTGCATAGTGTCATATCTCAAATACTAAAGAAGATACAATATTCAAATATCTTTAAAATATAGTCAAGGATAAGTGGAGAAGGTGATCTTGGACCTGTTGAACAAGAGGTCCATGGTTCAAATCTACAATGCAAAGAGGGACACAATTATTGTGTTAAATTCTTTATTTATAAGAATAGATCTCAGTTTTACAAGGGGTCATGGTTGAGAGGAGACTTCTCAGCCCTGTGTATTGGTCATAGGGGTTTCTCACACTAACCTACATTTTTTAACAATCAAGGACTTCTATTGGAAACACTCATGAAAGGAGATAGAAGGATCATTCACAGTAGGTGTACGGTGAATTGAGGTATGGATCTATTGTATTCTAAGCTATAAGAAGAGAGCAAAGATAGAAAAACCTAAAAACCCCTCTAGTTCTGAGGATGGGAATCTTGTAAAATATTTATGAGTGAAACCCTAACGATAGATTTGTAACACTCTCACTTACAATTATTGCCAGTCATGAATACACATAAATATAAGTTTTGATGATAGTTAGTGGATTTTAATCTAGTGATGGTGGATCAAAGCTTGGGTTGAGTAGAAGTGTTGTTTCTAGAGAGTTTGATGGTGATTTGCGGTTGTCATAAATGATGAAGGGCCATGTAGGTGGCCATGTAGGTGGATCCTTAGGTTTTGGATAGCCCTTTTTTCTAGGTATATTTTCTTTTGCTTTAGTTTCCGCAAAGGACTACGATTCTTGAAATCCTAGTGCTCTATTTGATATTTCCTCATCCTATAATAATTTGTTCATTCTGGATGATCTGATGACTATCACCATAGAGGAAGGCTCATGGAATTTGGTTGGTAAAATCCAAGGGGTCATCTTATTATTGATGCATTAAGGATATAGGCTTTAATCAAGTGGAAACCCAAAGGATTTATGGATATTGTAATGGTTTTTAATATATTTTTTTTAATCAAACTCAACTATGAAGAATAATCACAACATATCCTTGAGGAGCTCCCTCGTTCTTCAACAGAAGGGGTCTCTTCCTACGAAAATGGGGGCCAAATTTTAACCCAAGGACTTAGAAAGTTAATTTGGCTCCTCTCTAGGTTAGGCTCCTAGATTTGCCTTTCCACTTTTGGCATGAAGATATATTGTGAGGTATAGCTAAATTTGTTGGGGATTTATTCTTGATTGATTCTACAACTGGAGCCAAGCTTAGAAGGTTTTTTTCTAGTATGTGTGTAATGGTAGACCCAAAGGCAGATTTTCTAGACCATACTAATATCATTTCTAGCCAAGGTTCCTAAACCTAATCCATAGTTTATGAGAATAGACCTATAATATCATCAATCTATAGTATTTTTGGTCATTTCTCTAGTGCAGACACTAAGAATTTTAAGAACAAAATAGAGCCTCCTGAAAGGAATCCTCTCATATCAAACTAGGATAAGAAGGAGCCAGTGGCATCTTAGGGTCATATTGAGCATGAGGACCTGGTTGTAGGGGAGAATATCATGGATGAGCTAGTGGAGGTTGATATTAATAATCTAGGAGTGGAAATTGTGAATAAGATGGATATTAATTTAGGAGAGGCAGTTGTGAAGAATTTGGATAGTTCATGTAGTGGCCATTCTTAGCCAAACCAGGATGTTATAAAATCTTAAACTCCTATTCCTCATGACTTCCTTCAAAAAAAAATTCTTGGATTAAATCCTCAGGAAGTGGCTTAAAATATTTTGAATTCACTTTTGAGTCTCACCTTCTAGCATAGCCCAATTGGTCGTTGGATTTGTTTCTAAGTAATGTGGTAGAGGAGGCTTGAGGTTCGAGTCACCTTGAAAATAGTTTTGTTGAGTTACTTCATGGATTTTTAAGGTAGATATATGGTTATATATTACATGCCCCTTTTTGGTGCAACCAACCATGGCAGTGCAGCTAGTCATAGAGTGCTTGGGAAAGTGTTGCTTTGCATGATGGTAGGAGTTCGAATTGTGGTAGAAAAAGGTATTAAATTTTTATAAAGTGTATTAAGAGATAAGGTATAAAGTGTTGGTTTAAATAATTTAATTTTTGCATATTATTACAACATGTTATAAGGCTTGTGGTGGTGTCATAATAAGGGGTCTTTCTGAAAAGTCTTAATTATTGTGATTATAGATAATCATTTATAGGACAAATAAATTTTGAGAATATATTATAAGGTATATTTGATATTATTATTATTTGTAATTGTTGAATATTTTTATAAAGGAGAAACAAGGTGTATTTATGATTATTGTGCTTTGTAATTTTACGTGTTTACAAAGGAGAAATAAGGTGTATATGTGATTATTGTTACTTATAATTTTACATGCTTTCAGAAAGGATAAATAAGGTGTATTTATGATCATTTCTATTTGTATTTTTCAAAAATCATACAAAAATAAAAGTGAGGGTTTAGTCATTATTACAAGCTTTATTTTGTGAGATTAAAAAGGAGTTATAAATTATTATTGTGCATATATTTTTAAGAAGGGTTTTAATGTGTATGATATGAAAAGGAAATTTGCTAACCTATTTTTGAAGTGGAAAAACAAAATAAAATGATTTTGTGATAGGTTTTGAGGGCACATCTTCATAAAGGCAATTTTTAGAAGTTTTATGAGTACGTTTGATGTAGAGTTGCGCAGTTTTTATGAGTAGGTTTGATGTAAATTTGAGTAGGTTATATTGAGTAGATTTGAGATGTGATTGTGAAAAGATTTGAGCAATCCTTATGAGAAGGCTTTGGTAATATTTGAGTACTTCTATGAGTATATTTGAGCAAGCCTTGTGAGTAGTCTTGGAGAAGATTTGAGAAAGTATTTTGAGCAGGTTTTCAGAAGATTTTGGTGAGAAAATTTGAGCAAGCCTTATTTGTAGGCTTCGATAAGATTTGAGAAAACCTTGTGTAAATGTTTGGAGTAGATTAAAGCAAAGGATATTAGTGTATCATATGGATAAAAATCCATGAACCAGAGCAAATGGGATTGGTATCTCTTGTGGATAGAGGTCCATGAAAAAAATAAAATGGGATTGGCATCTCTTATGGATAGAGGTCCATGAACCAGAGCAAAGAGGATTGGTGTATTGTATGGATAGATGTCCACAAATTAAAGCATAGGGTATTGATGACTACTTTGGGTTGGTGCCCATAAATATGGTAATAGGGATTTGGTTCCCAAGATATTTCTTGAGAAAATTTATAAGAAATATTTTCTCCATGGACGTAGCCCATATTGGGTGAACCACATTAAATATGTGGCTCTTATGTGTGTGATTATCTAATTATTAATTCATTATTGCAATTGATAATATTAGATAATAATTATTTGAAAATAAAAGTGGAAATTTTTATCTTATACTATTCACCCTCCCTCTCAATATAAGCTTGTGTTCTTCAATTGGTATTAGAGCGGGTTAATTCCTAAAAGTCTAACAACTTGGAGGAAGATCTTACAAGAACAAACATGGACACTAAAGTGATAGAAGTTTCTCCTATGGTTAAAATATATAAAATAAAACCCATATGTGTTAAATATGGTAATCTTGGTCACTATGCAGCTTATTTTCCACAAGATGAAAGTAGTATCAATGAAGAATAAGTTGAATTTAATCTAAGAAAACACAATTATTTTAACTGTGGTAACCTTGGTCATAGTTAATTTTCCATAAGACATAAGTAGTAGCAGTGAACAACACAACTAGTACAATAAAAATAAATAAACAAAATTCTATCATGAAAAGAAAAATAGGCATGGTCAAGGTAAGCATGAGAAGAAGATATTTCAAAATACAATAAGATATTTTATGTTTATGAAGCAAGCAGTGCTTCCAGTAGTAGTGATGAAATCATGTTAGATAGTGAAAAATAAGAAATCCTAATTTCTTCCAAAGAAGAGAATGAAAATTCTCCTATTTTCAAAGACCGAGAAGAAGAGAAAGAATATGATCATGTAGTTGAATACAAAGAAAATGAGAAATATTTAAAAAAAGGAAGAGGAGGCCATAAATAATATGGAAATGGAATTTGGTGAGTTGAAAAGGGATAACTTAATATTGAAGTCTCAAGTACAATAGGATGATAAAACAAAGGCAAATATTCTATAAGATCTCACTGACTTAAAAGTTAAAGCTTAAGAGGCAAGGAAAGTTGAAGAAGGTATGACTAAGCAATTAATGGTAAAAGAGTTGGAATGTGAAATATTGGAACATGAGATTATTTCTCTAAACAAAGAAGTTGAAAGGCTACAACAAAATATTAGGATTGAGAAAAGCACAAAAATCCTTAACGATATTATCAAAGCACATAGATCTCCATTTATAAAAATAGGACTTGGTTTTGAAGAAGGTCAAGAGAATCAATAAGAGGATTCAAGCTCAAAAAGGATAAAAAAATCAAATAAATAAATTGAATAAGACTCTAAGATCTACATTGATGTGTTGAGAGGTGATAGTATCAAAGAGGAAGCAAACAAATAACCATCAAGTAATATGGACCATCACAGGAAAAGCAAATAAAGAACCATGAGATCAAGGCAAGATGAATATTTCTTCCAAGGTCATTGTTACTCATGTTATCATTTTAGTCATAAAGTTAAGCATTGCAAGGTTCATGGTAAAAATTATTATGGATTCACCAAGACGAATTTCAATTCATTTGGACTTTTCAAGTACTGCAACATCATGTGCTACAATTTCAATAATTTTAGAAATAAAATTAGACATTGCAAGGTTCATGGTAAGAATTATTATGGCTTCACCAAGAAGAACTTTAAGTCATTTACATATTTCAAGGACTACAATATTAGGTGTTACAATTGCAATAATTTTAGGTATAGAACAAAGTGGTGTAGAACGGAATTTCTGGAACTTCCAAATATAAGCAAGAAAAAGGATGCTCAAAATTTTCAAAGAGGTATGAATTCAAAAGTTTGAAAAAATATTGAAAAATAAGAAGAGAATTGTAAATTGAGAGTAGCTTTACTCCCATCCCAAAATTAATCACCTCAAGAAAAGGAGGTGGTGATGGGGTTAAGCTAAGTGTTTTATTTTTAGCCCCAAAAGGATCCCTTTACCATTGATGTCAATGAAGGAGATATTTCAGTGAGGGGGATATATTTCAGTAAGGGGAAGTAGATTGTCAGGGGGAGCAGTTTGGGAATCCAGTTGCAGTAAAATAAAATTTGTGTAAGGGTTGACATGAATGACAAAGGGGGAGATTTTTAGAAATATTGAGTTGTCATTGATGTCAAAGGATTGTTGTCAAAAGAGCATGGTATTCAAGTTAGAAATATTCTTCAAGAATAATGAGTTTACAAGGTTGAAAAATGGAAAGAAATAAATATATGTTTAAGGATTATAACATTTAAATATTATATTTAAATATTCTAAAGAAATTTTATAAAGGTTCAAGAGGCTTGATAACAAAGGCTTATAAATAAAAGGATAAAAAGGTTTAAAGAATTGGAGCAAAGAGATTTAATAATTATAAGAGTTTTAAGGTTTGCGATAAAAATATTTAATAAAGGTTTAAAAGGATTAAATACAAAGTTTTTTAATAGGAAGGCCAAAGTTTTTTTCAAAGGAAGGACAAAGGTTTATACAAATAAAGTCAAGGTTGGGACACTAAAGGTTTTAATCACTACAAAGTTAAAAAAAAAAAAGGTTAACATTATAATATTTAAATTAAATATTATAATCAAAGGAAATGGCGCGAGTGTTGGAATGAAGTTTTTGAAATAAAAAAGTATCGACGTCATCAAAAACCAAGGAGTGCATATAAATTCATGATGTTTTATTTGATGAGAAGAGAAGGTAGATACAATGTAGATCGTGTAAGATTTTTTAGAGTGTTCATAATCTCTATTATAGTACATTATACTATTTTATGAGCTTTTATTAATGGATATTTTTTGAGTTATTGGATAAGTTTCTCATATCATATATTATATTACCATTATCGTATAGTTAATATTGCTTACTCATTTTAGATTTTGTGGTTGCATTTCATTTAATAATCATCAAAATCTAGCAGTGGTATTAGAGCAAGGAAATAGAGAGAGCCACAAGAGAGATTTAGTGGAGATAGAAAATCTCTTTTTTAAAATTTCAGAAATTGCATTTGTGTAGTGTATTTCCATAAATTTGTAGAAAAACGTTTGGATACTAGGACTTAACATTGATTCCACTATATTGACAAATAAATTAGTGAAGATTTATCATCTCTAGATTAAAAAATCTTCCATTACAGTTTCTATAATACTTTGTTGCAAGAAAAGGAGATTCAAAGAAATTTTGGAAGCTTCCTATAAATATCAAGGAATAATATGTTCTTTATAATCAATCCAACACTTGAAAAAATAAGTTGAAGACTAAATATTTTTGAGGAGGTCCAAGAAAGAAGTCCCCATAGTAGATTGAATATTGAGGATAATTGAGAAGGAGGCCCTCATAGAAATTTGAACATTGAAGACTTTAGAGTGAAGAAAAAAGAGACTAAAAGAAAGGAGTCTCATAGAAGATTTAAGACTATAGATTTTAGAGTGAAATAAGAGAGTAGGTCAAGAATATCAAGAGGCCTACAAGATATCCCATTGAAGAACTTCTAGATTTTGAATATTGAAGATAGATAAGGGCTAGAAAAATTTCTATTCTAGATTTCAGAAGGAGTAGAATCAGGAGATCCAAGAAAGAGATCTCATTGCAAAAATTCTATAGTTGAATATTAAAGAGATCGAGAAATGTCTCATTGTAGTTTTGAGAAGACTAGAGAAGCTACAGGATTTAGAGGCTCAAGGAGAAGGCTAGGAAAGTATCATTTAAGAATATTTAGAGAAGTCCATTAAATGATATTTAGAATAGACCATTAGAGAATATTTTAGGATATCTCAAGGGAGAATATTGCTAGTAAGGATAAGTTCTTTATAGTGGATTTTTTGGGACAATAGTCACCATATAAAAACAAGCCTAAAAGGAGAAGCATTTGGAAAGAAATTTATCAAATTTTGAAGGATATTTATGAAGACCTTAATACATTTATATTCTCAAGAAGAATGTTATAAAATAGGCTAAGATTGAAGTTAGAATTTTATAAGGAGGTTGAAAGATAAAGGAGCTAGAAGAAACCACCAAACCTAAGAGGTTTGCATATTTTATTTGGAGGATTTGAAGGTTGATCCATAAAAGAAGAGGTTTTTGATTTTACAACAGAAAATTTAAGGTTTCTAGGACGAAATATTGAGTTAGAATTTGGAAGATTTCCTATCAAATTTTGGAGATTTGTCGACAAAATTTTGGAGGAGAAATTAACTGCATTATAATTTGAAAATTTCAGAGTTAAAGGCAGCAATTTGGGCAGCATTATTAGCTGCTAATTTTTAGAGTTCAAGGGAGCATCATGAAGGAGAATTGAAACCACAAAACTGTATTTTTGGGCAGCAAGTTGGAGGAGCATTACAAATGCAAATTGGTGAGTTAAAGATTTTTTTTTTTAAATAAATAAGATCTGCAAATTCATCATGTTTGAGGAAAAAAATTAGGTAATCCAAACACCCAATAAATCTATCATCTACGAAGGTTATAAAGGTATGGAATTTTGGTGTAAAAGGTTCATTATTTGAACACATACATTCATATTATTATTAAGTCTTATTAAGCACAAAATTAGAATTTAAAGTAGAGAAGATAAAATTTCATGTTTAAAGTCTTCAAGGAAGTGTAGAAGATAGCTTCTACAAGGGTTAAAACCTACACATAAGAAAAATGAGTTAGATATATTTTAAGGGAAAGAAAAATATAAATATTCTACATTATATTAAAAGAAAAGAAGATGTTATTCTAAATCATGGATTGCATATACTATAGTGTAAAGCAAGGCCATCCAAAGCGTATGCTATTTGAATAATTTAAAATCTTGGAATCATCATTGCAAGCTAACCAAGCATTGAAAAAACAAATAAGATAGAGGAGAGAGTTGTGTAGGATAAGAAGGCAACATTAAATCTCCATTTACAACCAAGGGATAGGATAGAAGCTGTCATAGTAAAGGAATATATAAATATTCAAAAAGAAAACTAAAAGGTCTCAAAAATTTTGGTGCAAATTATGGTATTTTATCTTAAGTATTATAGAATTATTTACATTCCATAATAGAACCATACTTGTCTTGTCCAACATTGCAAAATGAGGAAAACAATTATTGTTTTAAGATACTAAAATAACAAGTAGATTATAGTGATCAAGTGGTTGTATCATCAAGATTGAAGAATAAACATTAACGTGAAAGGATGAGAGCTAACTAAGGGCTCAAAATAATTGTATTCAAGGTATCTAAAGACACCAAATTCAAATATTAAAGAAGTGTCATATCTCAAATACTAAAGAAGATACAATATTCAAATATCTTTAAAATATAGTCAAGGATAAGTGGAGAAGGTGATATTGGACCTGTTGAACAAGAGGTCCATGGTTCAAATATACAATGCAAAGAGGGACACAATTATTGTGTTAAATTCTTTATTTATAAGAATAGATCTTGGTTTTACAAGGGGTCATTGTTGAGAGGAGACTTCTTAGCCCTTTGTATTGGTCATAGATTTTTCTCACACTAACCTACATTTTTTAACAATCAAGGACTTCTATTTTAAACACTCATGAAAGGAGATAGAAGGATCATTCACAGTAGGTGCACGGTTAATTGAGGTATGGATCTATTGTATTCTAAGCTATATGAAGAGAGCAAATATAGAAAAACCTAAAAACCCCTCTAGTTCTGAGGATGGGAATCTTGTAAAATATTTATGAGTGAAACCCTAACGCTAGATTTGTAACACTCTCACTTACAATTATTGCTAGTCATGAATACACATAAATATAAGTTTTGATGATAGTCAGTGGATTTTAATCTAGCGATGGTGGATCAAAGCTTGGGTTGAGTAGAAGTGTTGTTTCTAGAGATTTTGATGGTGATTTGCGGTTGTCATAAATGATGAAGGGCCATGTAGGTGGCCATGTAGGTGGATCCTTAGGTTTTGGATGGCCCTTTTTTCTAGGTATATTTTATTTTGCTTCAGTTTCTGCAAAGGACTACGAGTCTTGAAATCCTAGTGCTCTATTTGATATTTCCTCATCCTATAATAAGCTGATCATTCTGGATGATCTGATGACTTTCACCATAGAGGAAGGCTCATGGAATTTGGTTGGTAAAATCCAAGGGGTCATCTTATTATTGGTGCCTTAAGGATATGGGCTTTAATCAAGTGGAAACCCAAAGGATATATGGATATTGTAATGGTTTTTAATATTTTTTTCTTAATCAAACTCAACTATGAAGAAGAATCACAACATATCCTTGAGGAGGTCCCTCGTTCTTCAACAGAACGGGTCTCTTCCTATGAAAATGGGGGCCAAATTTTAACCCAAGGACTTAGAAAGTTACTTTGGCTCCTCTCTAGGTTAGGATCCTATATTTGCATTTCCACTTTTGGCATAAAGATATATTGCGAGGTATAGCTACATTTGTTGCGAATTTATTCTTGATTGATTCTACAACTCGAGCCAAGATTAGAATGTTTTTTCCCAGTATGTGTGTAATGGTAGACCCAAAGGCAGATTTTTTAGACCATACTAATATCATTTCTAGCCAAGGTTCCTAAACCCAATCCACAGTTTATGAGAGTAGACCTATAAGATCCTCAATCTATAGTATTTTTGGTCATTTCTCTAGTGCAGACACTAAGAATTTTAAGAACAAAATAGAGACTCTTGAAAGGAATCCTCTCATATCGAACTAGGCTAAGAAGGAGCCAGTGGCATCTCAGGGTCATATTGAGCATGAGGACCTGGTTGTAGGGGAGAATATCATGGATGAGCTAGTGGAGGTTGATATTAATAATCTAGGAGTGGAAATTGTGAATAAGATGGATAGTAATTTAGGAGAGGTAGTTGTGAAGAATCTGGATAGTTCATGTAGTGGCCATTCTTAGCCAAACCAGGATGTTATAAAATCTTAAAATCCTATTCCTCATGATTCCTTCAAAAAAAATTCTTGGATTAAATCCTCAGGAAGTGGCTTAAAATATTTTGAATTCACTTTTGAGTCTCACCTTCTAGCATAGCCCAACTGGTCATTGGCTTCATGTGTAAGTAATGCGGTAGAGGAGGCTTGAAGGTCGAGTCCCCTTGAAAATAGTTTTGTTGAGTTACTTCATGGTTTTTTAAGGTAGAGATATGGTTATATCTTACATGCCCCTTTTTGGTGCAACCAACCGTGGCAGTGCAGCTAGTCGTAGAGTGCTTGGGAAAGCGTTGCTTTGCATGATGGTAGGAGTTCGAATTGTGGTAGAAAAAGGTATTAAATTTTTATAAAGTGTATTAGGAGAGATAAGGTATAAAGTGTTGGTTTAAATAATTTAATTTTTGCATATTATTACAACGTGTTATAAGGCTTGTGGTGGTGTCATAATAAGGGGTCTTTCTGAAAAGTCTTAAGTATTGTGATTATAGATAATCATTTATAGGACAAATAAAGTTTGAGAATATATTATAAGGTATATTTGATATTATTATTATTTGTAATTGTTGAATATTTTTATAAAGGAGAAACAAGGTGTATTTATGATTATTGTGCTTTGTAATTTTACGTGTTTACAAAGGAGAAATAAGGTGTATATGTGATTATTGTTACTTATAATTTTACATGCTTTCAAAAATGATAAATAAGGTGTATTTATGATCATTTCTATTTGTATTTTTCAAAAATCATACAAAAAGAAAAGTGAGGGTTTAGTCATTATTACAAGCTTTATTTTGTGAGACTAAAAAGGAGTTATAAATTATTATTGTGCATATATTTTTAAGAAGGGTTTTAATGTGTATGATATGAAAACGAAATTTTCTAACCTATTTTTGAAGTGGAAAAACAAAAGAAAATGATTTTGTGATAGGTTTTGAGGGCACATCTTCATAAAGGCAATTTTTAGAAGTTTTATGAGTAGGTTTGACGTAGAGTTGAGCAGTTTTTATGAGTAAGTTTGATGTAGATTTGAGTAGGTTATATTGAGTAGATTTGAGATGTGATTGTGATAAGATTTGAGAAATCCTTATGAGAAGGATTTGGTAATATTTGAGTACTTCTATGAGTAGATTTGAGCAAGCCTTGTGAGTAGTCTTGGAGAAGATTTGAGAAAGTCTTTTGAGCAGGTTTTGAGAAGATTTTGGTGAGAAAATTTGAGCAAGACTTATGTGTAGGCTTGGATAAGATTTGAGAAAACCTTGTGTAAATGTTTGGAGTAGATTAAAGCAAAGGATATTAGTGTATCATATGGATAGAAATCCATGAACCAGAGAAAATGGGATTGGTATCTCTTGTGGATAGAGGTCCATGAACTAAATAAAATGGGATTGGGGTCTCTTATGGATAGAGGTCCATGAACCAGAGCAAAGAGGATTGGTGTATCGTATGGATAGATGTCCAAAAATTAAAGCATAGGGTATTGATGACTACTTTGGGTTGGTGCCGATAAATATGGTAATAGGGATTTGGTTCCCAAGATATTTCTTGAGAAAATTTATAAGAAATATTTTCTCCATGGACATAGCCCATATTGGGTGAACCATATTAAATATGTGGCTCTTATGTGTGTGATTATCTAATTATTAATTCATTATTGCAATTGATAATATTAGATAATAATTATTTGAAAATAAAAGTGGAAAATTTTATCTTATACTATTCACCCTCCCTCTCAGTATAAGCTTGTGTTCTTCAATTGGTATTAGAGCGGGTTCATTCCTAAAAGTCTAACAACTTGGAGGAAGATCTTACAAGAACACACATGGACACTAAAGTGATAGAAGTTTCTCCTATGGTTAAAATATATAAAATAAAACCCATATGTGTTAAATATGGTAATCTTGGTCACTATGCAGCTTATTTTCCACAAGATGAAAGTAGTATTAATGAAGAATAAGTTGAATTTAATCTAAGAAAACACAATTATTTTAACTGTGGTAACCTTGGTCATAGTTAATTTTCCATAAGACATAAGTAGTAGCAGTGAACAAGAAAACTAATACAATAAAAATAAATAAACAAAATTCTATCATGAAAAGAAAAATAGGCATGGTCAAGGTAAGCATGAGAAGAAGATCTTTTAAAATACAAGAAGATATTTTATGTTTATGAAGCAAGCAGTGCTTCTAGTAGTAGTGATGAAATCATGTTAGATAGTGAAAAATAAGAAATCCTAATTTTTTCCAAATATGAGAATGAAAATTCTCCTATTTTTAAAGACCGAGAAGAAGAGAAAGAATATGATCATGTAGTTGAATACAAATAAAATGAGAAATATTTAAAAAAAGGAAGAGGAGGCCATAAATAATATGGAAATGGAATTTGGTGAGTTGAAAAGGGATAACTTAAGATTGAAGTCTCAAGTACAAGAGGATGATAAAACAAAGGCAAAGCTTCTACAAGATCTCACTGACTTAAAATTTAAAGCTTAAGAGGCAAGGAAAGTTGAAGAAAGTATGACTAAGCAATTAATGGTAAAAGAGTTGGAATGTGAAATATTGGAACATGAGATTGTTTCTCTAAACAAAGAAGTTGAAAGGCTACAACAAAATATTAGGATTGAGAAAAGCACAAAAATCCTTAACGATATTATCAAAGCACATAGATCTCCATTTATAAAAATAGGACTTGGTTTTTAAGAAGGTCAAGAGAATCAATAAGAGGATTTAAGCTCAAAAAGGATAAAAAAATCAAATAAATAAATTGAATAAGACTCTAAGATCTACGTTGATGTGTTGAGAGGTAATAGTATCAAAGAGGAAGCAAACAAAAAACCATCAAGTAATATGGACCATCACAGGAAAAGAAAATAAAGAACCATGAGATCAAGGCAAGATGAATATTCCTTCCAAGGTTATTGTTACTCATGTTATCATTTTAGTCATAAAGTTATGCATTGCAGGGTTCATGGTAAAAATTATTATGGATTCACCAAGAGGAATTTCAATTCATTTGCACTTTTCAAGTACTGCAACATCATGTGCTACAATTTCAATAATTTTAGAAATAGAATTAGACATTGCAGGGTTCATGGTAAGAATTATTATAGCTTCACCAAAAAGAATTTTAAGTCATTTGCATATTTCAAGGACTACAACATTAGGTGTTACAATTGCAATAATTTTAGGTATAGAACAAAGTCGTGTAGAACAGAATTTATGGAACTTCCAAAGATAAGCAAGAAAAAGGATGCTCAAAATTTTCAAAGAGGTATGAATTCAAAAGTTTGAAACAATATTGAAAAATAAGAAGAGAATTGTAAATTGAGATTAGCTTTACTCCCATCCCAAAATTAATCACCTCAAGAAAAGGAGGTGGTGATGGGGTTAAGCTAAGTGTTTTATTTTTAGCCCCAAAAGGATCCCTTTACCATTGATGTCAATGAAGGAGATATTTCAGTGAGGGGGATATATTTCTGTAAGGGGAAGTAGCTTGTCAGGGGGATCAATTTGGGAATCCAGTTGTAGTAAAATAAAATTTGTGTAAGGGTTGACATCAATGACAAAGGGGGAGATTTTTAGAAATATTGAGTTGTCATTGATGTCAAAGGATTGATGTCAAAAGAGCATGGTATTCAAGTTAGAAATATTCTTCAAGAATAATGAGTTTACAAGGTTGAACAATGGAAAGAAATAAATATATGTTTAAGGATTATAACATTTAAATATTATATTTAAATATTCTAAAGAAATTTTATAAAGGTTCAAGAGGCTTGATAAAAAAGGCTTATAAATAAAAGGATAAAAAGGTTTAAAGAATTGGAGCAAAGAGATTTAATAATTATAAGAGTTTTAAGGTTTGCGATAAAAATATTTAATAAAGGTTTAAAAGGATTAAATACAAAGTTTTATAATAGGAAGGCCAAAGTTTTTTTCAAAGGAAGGAAAAATTTTTATACAAATAAAGTCAAGGTTGGGACACTAAAGGTTTTAATCACTACAAAGTTAAAAAAAAAAAGGTTAACCTTATAATATTTAAATTAAATATTATAACCAAAGCAAATGGCGCGAGTGTTGGAATGAATTTTTTTAAATAAAAAAGTATCGACGTCATCAAAAACCAAGGAGTGCATATAAATTCATGATGTTTTATTTGATGAGAAGATAAGGTAGATACAATGTAGATCGTGTAAGATTTTTTAGAGTGTTCATAATCTCTATTATAGTACATTATACTATTTTTATGAGCTTTTATTAATGGATATTTTTTGAGTTATTGGAGAAGTTTCTCATATCATATATTATATTACCATTATCGTATAGTTAATATTGCTTACTCATTTTAGATCTTGTGGTTGCATTTCATTTAATAATCATCAAAATCTAGCAGTGGTATTAGAGAAAGGAAATAGAGAGAGCCACAAGAGAGATTTAGTGGAGATAGAAAATCTCTTTTTTAAAATTTCAGAAATTGCATTTGTGTAGAGTATTTCCATGAATTTGTAGAAAAACGTTTGGAGACTAGGACTTAACATTGATTCCACTATATTGACAAATCAATTAGTGAAGATTTATCATCTCTAGATTAAAAAATATTCCATTACAGTTTCTATAATACTTTGTTGCAAGAAAAGGAGATTCAAAGAAATTTTGGAAGCTTCCTATAAATATCAAGGAATAATATGTTCTTTATAATCAATCCAACACTTGAAAAAATAAGTTGAAGACTAAATATTTTGGAGGAGGTCCAAGAAAGTGTTGAGCAAGGTGCAGCAAAAGAATTGCAAAAGTATTTTCATTGTTGTCAACATAGACAGATTGATGCAGTTGATGCAGTTCGTAGGTCGATCGGATCAAGTGCAGTGAATTTCAAGGAAAACAGAGGTGACCCAGATTCAAAAATTGACAGAAAAAGACAAGGAAGAAAACATGTCGCGATATCGCGACATGTTTTTTGTCGCGATATCGTGACAAAACAGAGGAGAGAGAAAATGCAAGAAAAATTGTCACGATTTCACGACATTCTCGAGGAGAGCGAAAATGCAAGAAAATTTGTCACGATTTCACGACATTGCCGAGGAGAGAGAAAATGCAAGAAATATTATCGCGATTTCGCGACATTGTCGAGGAGAGAGAAAGTGCATGCCAAACTGTCACGATTTCGCGACATGGCTGAGGAGAGAGAAAGTGAAAGGCAGAGAAGGAAGCAAGGTGAAAAGATGTCGCGATTTCGTGACATAAATGGAGGAAAGGAGCTTGCAATGAAAAGTGTTGTGATATCGCGACACGTCGGGTTTTCACGACCTGAAGAGGAGAGAGAATGCTCAGCAACAAAGGTGTAGCGATTTTGTTGCATGTTGAAATGAATGGCAACAAAGGTGTAGCAATTTTGCTGCATGATAAAATGAATGACAACAAAGGTGTAGCAATTTCGCTACAAGTCCAAAATGCACAACGTGAAGGTGTAGCGATTTCGCTACCAGTCAAAATTGCAAAATTGAAAGATGTAGCAAGTCGAAAGCACAAGGCACAAAGTTGTAGCAATTTCGCTACTGCATAAAGCAAAGATTGTACGGAAGCCAGAAGCGTCACGATTTCGTGACAAAGCTGAGGATGACGTCAGCAAAATTGAAACTGTCATGATTTCACGATAGGGTGCAAGGAAAGCTGCTGGAAGCCGAAAGTGTCACGATTTCGCGACAAGAATGATGATGACGTCAGCAAAAGCTGAAAGTGTCACGATTTTGTGACAAGGTGCAAGGAAAGCTGCTGGAAGCCGAAAGTGTCACGATTTCACGACAAGAATGATGATGATGTCAACAAAAGCTGAAAGTGTCACGATTTCGTGACAAGGTGCAAGGAAAGTTGCTGGAATCTGAAAGCATCATGATTTCGTGATAACATTGAGGATGACATCAACAAAAGATGAAAGTGTCGTGATTTCATGATAAGTTGCGAGAGAAGCCTCAGGAAGCCAAAATCGTCACGATTTCACGACAACATTAAGGATGACGTCAGCAAAAGTTCGAAGTGTCACGATTTCATGACATGAACGGTGGGAAAGCTTTCAAAAGCCAAAATGGTCATGATTTCGTGACAACAAGGGCATGAAGGGTACGACTACAAAAAGTGTCGCGATATCGCGACAGGTAATAGTTTGGCAGGTAAAAGCTAAAGGAGCATGCAAGGTGACACATGTTGGATAAAAGCATACAGAAAATCATGCAGGTAGTTACATAAAAAGTAACTGATGTCAGATCTACAGTTACATATTGACAAGTGTTAGTCATGCACTAGAACAATTGTATATGCACGATTGGAAAAGCATTCGAAGAATAAAATATGAAGGATCGAAAAATATTTCTAAAAGACATTTTTGTAGCATTCAAAAAGCAAAATTTGCAGGGTTTCAAATAGCCGTATTGTAGGGTTTCGAACAGTCATATTGCTTGGAATCGAATAGTCGTATTGAATGGATTCGAACAGCCAAATATGCAGAATAGAAAAAGTATTTGAATGGTCGTATTTGATGTATTCGAACAACTGCTTATTGGGAAGAGAAAGAATTCAAACAGCTCAAGAATGTCATCCGACTGTATATAGGATTGAAATGCTATAGAAGTCAAAGAGTCCCGATGAGAAAAGGAAGGTTATAAAAGAACAGTCGTACAGAGAATAAAGTTGCTGTTGTTAGAGGGAAATTGCTATGAAAAGAGGGTTAGAAGAGAGCCAAGAGAGAAATTAGCAGAGCCGTGAGAGTGTGTAGAGTTGGTTTAATTGTAGACCAGTTAGGGTCGTGTAAGAAGTGAAGACATTTTTATGTCATTTTAAATTGCTCAGAATTGTAGTCCAAGTTGGTGCTTGGTACTAGGGGTTGGTGCTCCTATCTGTTGCAGTAGAAAACTAAGGGGTTGGTGCTCCTTCCAGTAGATGCTGGTAAAGTGTTTGTAAAATTGGAATTTTGCAAAGACTGGATTTGGATTGGAGTGCCCTATTGATCAATTTGCTTTTCTGGTTTTCAAGTTCTCTTTGCTTCATTTTAAATGTTGTAGATATTAATATTAATAGTTACACTGATTCACCCCCCCCCCTCTCAGTGTCATTGTGTGAATATCAATTGGTAACAGAGCAGGTTCCTTGTTCAAGCTTAATCAGCTAAGGAGATCTTGGAAGAAACAATGGCAGTCGGTGAAGGATTCTCATCCAACAAAGCTCCCTTATTTGATGGAACAAATTACACTTTCTAGAAACTCAGGATGCAAACATATCTGAGTGCATTAGGATATGATATTTGAGATTTTGTAAATAGTGGATATACAGCACCCACTACTCCTCCAACAGATACTGCTGAGAAGAAAAAATTTGAGAACAACTCCAAAGATATGAATGCCATAATGTGTGGGCTTGTTGACAGTGAACTGATAAGATTCATGAGCTGTAAATCAGCAAAAGACATGTGGGATAAACTGAAAAGCATCCATTAAGGAGACAGCAAGATCAAGGAAGCCAAGCTGCAAACTCATCGAGCACGGTTCAAGCACTGCAAATGAATGAAGATGAGAATATAGAGGCTTATATGCTGAGAGTCAATGGAATCATTAATGCAATCAGAGGACTCGGTGAAGAAATTGATGATGCAGTTGTGAAAAAGGTTCTCAGAACACTACACAAAATATTTAACTCCAAATTTTTTGCAATAGAAGAGGCAAAAGATCTAAACAACTTCAGCTTGGATGAGATGCATGGTTCCCTGACAGCATATGAAATTAGAATAGGACAAACCAAGTCTATAGACAGAGAAGCAACTTTTAAAGCACACAAGAATATAAAATCTGAACATGAATCTGAGGATGAAGAGACACTGGATGAAATAGAAGCTAATTTTGTTTGGAAACTCATAAAGGGAAAATGAAAATATAGAGGAAAGATACCTTTTAAGTGCTTCAATTATGGAGGAGTCGGTCATTTTGCAGCCAAATGTCTAATGCAAGAGAAAACCAAAAATGGTGAAGGCTCACACCAAGAAAAAGGTGACTAGAAGAAGAAACAAAATTTCAGAAAGAACAACTTCAAGAAGAAAAGCTTCATATCCAAGAATGTCAAGCACTTCCGAAGAAAGCTCGGATGAGGATTCTGAAGAAGAAAAAGGTGAAGCTCTATTCATGGCACTTGAAGAGGAAAGAACAGAAGAAAATCAAGAAGGTGATGAAAACTTTAAAGATGAGGCTGAAGTTTATCTGGAAGGAGAATTGGTTGCTGCACTTGAAGAGTTGAGTGCAAAAAGGAAAAAGAACAAAAAGTTTTCAAGAAAACTAGAGGATGCCACTGACATAATAAACAATTTAAAAATACAGACAAAGGTATTCAAGAAAATGTCTGAAGTTCTTAATGAACAATTAACTGTAAAGACAGTTGAATGTAGCAAGCTAGAGGAATATATTGTTAAGTTAAGGATGTAGCTAGAGGATATGAATAGAAAATTGAGCTGTTTTCATAAGTTTGAAGAAAGTACTGTAAAGCTGTTTTCATAAGTTTGAAGAAAGTAATGTTAAATAACCAAAGGCCTTCCGACATCAAATTTGGTTTTGGCTTCGATGAAGGAGAATCATCAAAGGGTTCAAAGGCCTTGAATGTAGAACCCATAAATAAAGAAGAAAATATCAGGGTTGACCTAGAAAAAACAAATCATGCCAAAGAAAGCAACAATGCCAGATTCAAGAAAAGTACTGACAAAGATGGATTCACAAAAGTCACACATCCAAGAAGGAAAAGATTCATGGCTCCCACTTCAAACTGGAAAAGACCTGCACCTAGGTTTAATCATTCTTTTTTTGGTTATTGTTTTAAATGCAATGCTTATGGTCATAAGATTTCAGATTGTAGGCATAATGTATCTCAAAGGAATTTCACAAGCAGAAATGTTTTTTCTCCTTTAATGAATTATGCAGTTGAATGTTATAATTTTCATAATTTTGGACATATTGCTAGAAACTGTAGAAGCACTTTTGCAGCAAATAATTATCAGGGTAGAAAATCTCAACCAAGTGAGTTGAAACAAAACAAGAAATTTCCTAAAAAATAAGCACATGCTAATGAGAAGACAAAGGCAAAACAAGTAGCCAAATCTGTCATCAAACCAGAATGGAAAGAAAAGGAATCTTTGATTGTTTAGACTGCCTTTAAAGCTCAAAACAAATCTGCACCTTGGATACTTGACAGTGGTTGTTCCAGTCACATGACAGGTGACAAGCAGAAATTTGAGAATTTGCAGAATTATGAAGGTGGTTTTGTGAAATTTGGAAATAATGATGGAGCAAAGATTGTTGGAAAGGGATCAGTCAAGATCAGTGATGGCAATATAAAATCAAAATAAGTCTTGTTTGTGATTGGTCTGAAGCATAACTTGCTGAGTGTAAGTCAAATCTATGACAGAGGTCATGATGTAATCTTCAAGAAAGAGGGCTGTAAAGTAAGAAAGATAAAAAATGGAGAGTTAATAGCCACTGGACTGAGAACTTCTAGAAATCTGTATACACTTTCAGAGTCTTCAGAAGGATCTTGCTTGGTTGGTCAGGAAGAAGAAAACTGGCTGTGGCACAAGAGACTCGGTCACATAAGCTTTGATAATTTGGTAAAAATTAGCTCAAAAGGGGCAGTAAGAGACATACCAACTATTTGTAAACCTTCAAATAGTATTTATGAGTCATGCCAAAAGGGAAAATAAACCAGAGCCACTTTCAAAGCAAAATAATATTTCACGAGCAAGCCATTAGAACTAATTCACACTAATTTATGTGGACCCATGAGAACTGAAAGCATAAATGGACACAAATATTTTATGCTGTGTATAGATGACTACTCAAGAATGACATGGGTACTATTTTTGAAACTTAAATCAGAAGCCTTTGAGATGTTTAAAACCTTCAAAAATCTTGTTGAGAATTAATCAGGAAAAATAATTAAATGCCTAAGATCAGACAGAGGAGGAGAGTTTATTTTAGAAGAATTTGCTGAATACTGTCAAAAATATGGGATAAGAAGACAGTTTTCAGCAGCTAGAACACCTCAGTAGAATGGTGTTGTAGAAAGGAAGAATAGGACAGTGCAGGAAATGGCACGTACAATGCTGGCTGAGAACAAAATAGTTGATAGATTTTGGAAAGAGGCAGTACATACTGTAGTTTACATTCAAAACAGTTGCATGCTAAGACCACATGAAAGAAAAACACCTTATGAGTCGTGGTTTGGCGGAAAGGCAACAACAAGACATTTCAAAGTATTTGGCAAGCAAGTGCTACATCAAACGGACTGAAGATAATCTCGATAAATTTGAAAATAGAGCTGATGAAGGTATCTTTCTTGGTTACTCAACAAAAAGCAAAGCCTACACATGTTACAAAAAAAGGCTAAAGAAAATTGTTGAGAGTGTTGATGTGAAAGTTGATGAAGGTAGAGAACAAGAAATTACTTATCAAAAAAACTACCCCATATATGAAGAAGTCATTGAAGGTGATGATGAAAAGGAAACAGATAAGAATCAGAAAATTGATCCAAATGGTGTAAAAACTGAATCAGAAGAAGAAGAAAATAGGAAATTTAAAACAGGCAACTGGCAGAAAAATCATCCAAGTGAATAGATTATTGGGGATCCCAAAGATGGTATTCAGACAAGAAGAGTAGTAGTGCGGAACTATTCTTTGTTATCTAGCATTGAACCTAAAAATGTTGCTGAAGCAAGCACTGATGAAAGTTGGTTGAAGGCAATTAATGAATAACTAGATTAGATTGAGAAAAACAATACCTGGGAATTAGTACCTAGACCAAAAAATAAAAACATAATTGGCACTAAATGGGTTTTTCAAAATAAATTAAATGAAGATGGACAGGTTGTCAGAAATAAGGCAAGATTGGTCTGTAAAGGCTATGCTCAGGTTGAAGGCATTGATTTTGAGGAAACTTTTGCACCGGTAGCTAGACTAGAGGTAATCAGAATGTTTATGGCATTAGCAGTTCATAAAAACTTCAAAGTATATCAAATGGATGTAAAATCAGCATTTCTGAGTGGAAAACTCGAAGAAGAGGTTGACATTGAACAGCCATATGGATTCCAACTTGGTGACAACCCAGATTTTGTTTGCAGGTTAAAGAAAGCATTATATGGTTTGAAACAGGCACCTAGAGCATGGTATGCAAGGCTGGATAACTATCTAATTAAACAAGGGTTCAAGAAAGGTTTGGTGGACAACAACTTATATGTCAAAACAGAGAAGGGCCATCTTATTGTTCTTGTTGTTTATGTAGATGATATAATATTTGGCAGAAACATGGATGAATACTGCAAAGACATATCAACTAAAATGAAGAAAGAATTTGAGATGTCTATGATTGGTGAACTTTCTTATTTCCTAGGATCTGCAGGTCAATCAAAATGAAAAAGGCATTTTTATTTCTCAAGTTAAATATGTAAAAGAAATGCTGAAAAAGTTCACAATGGAAGACAAGAAACCAGTTAGCACTCCCATGACAACAGGCTGCAAGTTGAGCAAGGATGACAAATCTCCAGATGTAGATCAAACAATGTACAGGTCTATGATTGGAAGCCTGCTGTATTTAATAGCCACTAGACCAGATATATTACAAGCAGTATGCATGGTTGCAAGATTTCAGGCCAGTCCCAAAGAAACTCATGTAATAGCTATAAAGAGGATCTTCAGATATCTCAAGGGCACTATGGATTATGGGTTGTGGTACCCAAAAGGTAAATATTTCACTTTGATTGCATATTCTGATGTAGATTGGGCAGGATGTATTGATGACAGAAAGAGCACAAGTGGAGGAGCATTTTATCTTGGAGACAGGCTGGTAGCATGGCACAGCAAGAAACAAGAATCAAGATCTCTATCCACTGCAGAGGTAGAATACATTGCAAGCAACAACATGTTGTACTCGGATATTATGGATGAGACAAATGTTGAAAGATCTTGGTATTCATTTCAAATAGCCAATTTCAATTAAATGTGATAACACTAGTGCTATCAACATATCCAAGAATCCAGAAATGCATTCAAGAACCAAACATATTGCAATCCGATATCATTTCTTGAAGGATAAAGTTGCGAAGGAGAGGTCAAATTGGATTTTGTTCCAACTACAGAGCAAGTAGCTGATATATTCACAAAACCTTTGCCAAAGGAAGTATTTGAATACCTTCGAAAGAAGTTGGGAGTAGTCACACCACCCAAGCACTGACTAGCTATGGGAAACACATTCTCAGGGGGAGCATTCAAACTTTTTAAGCCTGAGAATGTTGTGCATAGACTCAGGGGGAGTCTGCAGTAGCCCTTTGGTATTATTGGAAAAGGGGGAGAAGAAATTGAGCAAGGTTGCATGGTGTTTCCAACAATTCCAAAGGGGGAGATTGTTGAGCAAGGTACAACAAAAGAATTGCAAAAGTATTGTCATTGTTGTCAACACAAGCATGATTGATGCGATTGATGCAATTCAGAGGTCAGTCAGATCAAGTGCAATGAATTTCAAGGAAAATAGAGGTGACCCAGATTCAGAAATTGGCAGAAAAATACAAGGAAGAAAACTGTCGTGATATCGCGACATGTTTTCTGTCGTGATATCACGACAAAATAGAGGAGAGAGAAAATGCAAGAAAAATTGTCGCGATTTCGCGACATTGTCGAGGAGAGAGAAAATGCAAGAAAATTTGTCACGGTTTTGTGACATTGTCGAGGAGAGAGAAAATGCAAGAAATATTGTCGCGATTTCGTGACATTGTCGAGGAGAGAGAAAGTGCATGCCAAACTGTCACAATTTCGCGACATGGCTGAGGAGAGAGAAAGTGAAAGGCAAACTGTCATGATTTTGCAACATGCTGGCAGAGAAGGAAGCAAGGTGAAAAGATGTCACGATTTCGTGACATAAATGGAGGAAAGGAGCTTGCAATGAAAAGTGTCACGATATCACGACATGTCAGGTTTTCGCGACCCAAAGAGGAGAGAGAATGCTCAGCAACAAAGGTGTAGCGATTTCACTGCATGTTGAAATGAATGGCAACAAAGGTGTAGCAATTTCGCTGCATGATAAAATGAATGGCAACAAAGGTGTAGCAATTTCACTACAAGTCCAAAATGCACAATGTGAAGGTGTAGTGATTTTTCTACCAGTCAAAATTGCAAAACTGAAAGATGTAGCAAGTCGAAAGCACAAGGCACAAAGTTGTAGCGATTTCGCTACTACATAAAGCAAAGATTGTACGAAGCTAAAAGTGTCATGATTTCACGACAATGTTGAGGATGACATCAACAAAAGAAACTGTCGTGATTTCGCGACAAGGTGCAAGGAAAGCTGCTAGAAGCCGAAAGTGTCACGATTTCATGACAAGAATGATGATGACGTCAGCAAAAGCTGAAAGTGTCACGATTTCACGACAAGGTGCAAGGAAAGCTACTGGAAGCCAAAAGTGTCACGATTTCGCGACAAGAATGATGATGACGTTAGCAAAAGCTAAAAGTGTCACGATTTCGTGACAAGGTGCAAAGAAAGCTGCTAGAAGCTGGAAGCATCGCAATTTTGCAATAACATTGAGGATGACGTCAGCAAAAGCTGAAAGTGTCGTGATTTCACGACAAGTTACGAGAGAAGCCTCAGGAAGACGAAAGCGTCGCGATTTTGTGACAACATTAAGGATGATGTCAGCAAAAGTTCGAAGTGTCACGATTTCATGACATGAACGGTGGGAAAGCTTTCAAAAGCCAAAATGGTCACGATTTCACGATAGCAAGGGCATGAAGGGTACGGCTACAAAAAGTGTCACGATATCACGACAGGTAACAGTTTGGCGGGTAAAAGCCGAAGGAGCATGCAAGGTGACACGTGTCGGATAAAAGCATACAAAAAATCATGCAGCCAGTTATGTAAAAAGTAACTGATGTCAGATCTACAGTTACAGATTGACAAGTGTTAGTCATGCACAAGAACAGCTGTATATGCATGACTAGAAAAGCATTCGAAGAATAAAATATGAAGGATCGAAAAAGCTTTCTAAAATACATTTTTGTAGCATTCAAAAAGCAGAATTTGTAGGGTTTCGAACAGCCGTATTGCAGGGTTTCGAACAGTCATATTGCTTGGAATCGAATAGCAGTATTGAATGGATTCGACTAAATATTTTGGAAGATGTCCAAGAAAGAAGTCCCCATAGTAGATTGAATATTGAGGATAATTGAGATGGAGGCCCTCATAGAAATTTGAACATTGAAGACTTTAGAGTGAAGAAACAAGAGACTAAAGGAAAGGAGTCTCATAGAAGATTTAAGACTATAGATTTTAGAGTGAAAGAAGAGAGTAGGTCAAGAATATCAAGAGGCCTACAAGAGATCCCATTGAAGAACTTCTAGATTTTGAATATTGAAGATAGATAAGGACTAGAAAAATTTCTATTCTAGATTTCAGAAGGAGTACAATCAGGAGATCCAAGAAAGAGATCTCATTGCAAAAATTCCATAGTTGAATATTAAAGAGATCAAGAAATGTCTCATTGTAGTTTTGAGAAGACTAGAGAAGCTACAGGATTTAGAGGCTCAAGGAGAAGGCTAGGAAAGTATCATTTAAGAAGATTTAAAGAAGTCCATTAAAGGATATTTAGAAAAGACCATTAGAGAATATTTTAGGATATCTCAAGGGAGAATATTGTTGGTAGGGATAAGTTCTTTATAGTGGATTTTTTGGGACAATAGTCACCATCTAAAAAAAATCCTAAAAGGAGAAGCATTTGGAAAGAAATTTATCAAATTTTTAAGGATATTTATGAAGACCTTAATACATTTATATTCTCAAGAAGAATGTTATAAAATAGGCTAAGATTGAAGTTAGAATTTTATAAGGAGGTTGAAATATAAATGAGCTAGAAGAAACCACCAAACCTGAGAGGTTTGCATATTTTCTTTGGAGGATTTGAAGGTTGATCCATAAAGGAAGAGTTTTTTGATTTACAACAGAAAATTTAAGGTTTCTAGGACGAAATATTGAGTTAGAATTTGGAAGATTTCCTATCAAATTTGGGAGATTTGTCGACAAAATTTTGGAAGAGAAATTGACTGCATTATAATTTGAAAATTTCAGAGTTAAAGGCAGCAATTTGGGCAGCATTATTAGCTGCTAATTTTTAGAGTTCAAGGGAGCATCATGAAGGAGAACTGAAACCACAAAACTGTATTTTTGGGCAGCAAGTTGGAGGAGCATTACAGATGCAAATTGGTGAGTTAAAGAGTTTTTTTTTTAAATAAATAAGATCTACAAATTCATCATGTTTGGGGAAAAAAATTAAGTAATCCAAACACCCAATAAATCTATCATCTACGGAGATTATAAAGGTATGCAATTTTGGTGTAAAAGGTTCATTATTTGAACACATACATTCATATTACTATTAAGTCTTAATAGAATTAGAATTTAAAGTAGAAAAGATAAAATTTCAAGTTTAAAGTCTTCAAGGAAGTGTAGAAGATAGCTTCTACAAGGGTTAAAACCTACACATAATAAAAATGAGTTAGATATATTTTAAGGGAAAGAAAAATATAAATATTCTACATTATATTAAAAGAAAAGAAGATGTTATTCTAAAGCATGGATTGCATATACTATAGTGTAAAGCAAGGCCATCCAAAGGGTATGCTATTTGAATAATTTAAAATCTTGGAATCATCATTGCAAGCTAACCAAGCATTGAAAAAACAAAGAAGATAGAGGAGAGAGTTGCGTAGGATAAGAAGGCAACATTAAATCTCCATTTACAACCAAGGGATAGGATAGAAGCTGCCATAGTAAAGGAATATAGAAATATTCAAAAAGAAAACTAAAAGGTCTCAAAAATTTTGGTGCAAATTATGGTATTTTATCTTAAGTATTATAGAATTATTTACATTCCATAATAGAACCATACTTGTCTTGTCCAACATTGCAAAATGAGGAAAACAATTATTGTTTTAAGATACTAAAATAACAAGTAGATTATAGTGATCAAGTGGTTGTATCATCAAGATTGAAGAATAAACATTAACGTGAAAGGATGAGAGCTAACTAAGGGCTCAAAATAATTGTATTCAAGGTATCTAAAGACACCAAATTCAGCACCATTAGGTATCATGAATGCAATACTAAAAATACAAGAGTAACCTACAAATAAAAAGATACTAAGGAAGGGAGGCATAACAATGTTTTCAAGGATAACATCACATAACAAAGGTGCAAGTTGCAAGGAGAATAATGTAAGAAAATATAGCAAATACAAGATCTAAATTACATTATCCAAGTGGATAAGGATAAAATATTTTATTAACAACCACCGGAAAGATAATTTTGAAACACAATAGATTCACCTTGGTTGGAGAGGAGCCACCTTCATTGGAGAAAACACACCATTATTGTAAGCTAAAACAAATTGCAAAAGTTGGCAAGAGTGTTAAAGAGATAAGGGATATTTAGAGCATAATTTCATGCAAGGGAAAGAGATTCCACTTGCCACTCCAAGCAAAGGAATATCATGCCACTTGGTAGAAAGGAGAAAAGCACATAAAAATACACAAAAATACCTCTAAAATACAATACTTGCATAGGGAAAAGAATACTCAAGTTTGAAGTAACACTCAGTTATTATTGCTTCAAAATTCAAAGGCTAGTAGAACACCTACGTTACCTAAAACACCACCATATAAAGTTTGTAACTATCCTTTGCGACCTAGAAAGAAGATTTAGGGTCATGAATAATATAAATTCCATATGACATGTATTCCAAATGGAGATAGAAAACTATTAATACCCCTAACCAAATAAAGAGTATAGATCTTGTGGTATAGAATAGGAGAAAAATATAGTCCTAAGCATGGTAGAGAATTAAGAGCATTTATTGCATAGTGTCTTATCTCAAATACTAAATAAGATACAATATTCAAATATCTTTAAAATATAGTCAAGGATAAGTGGAGAAGGTGATCTTGGACCTGTTGAACAAGAGGTCCATGGTTCAAATATACAATGCAAAGAGGGACACAATTATTGTGTTAAATTATTTATTTATAAGAATAGATCTCGATTTTACAAGGGGTCATGGTTGAGAGGAGACTTCTCAGCGCTGTGTATTGGTCATAGCGGTTTCTCACACTAACCTACATTTTTTAACAATCAAGAAATTCTATTGGAAACACTCATGAATGGAGATAGAAGGATCATTCACAATGGGTGTATGGTGAATTGAGGTGTGGATCTACTGTATTCTAAGCTATATGAAGAGAGAAAATATAGAAAAACCTAAAAACCCCTCTAGTTCTGAGGATGGGAATATTGTAAAATATTTATGAGTGAAACCCTAACGCTAGATCTGTAACACTCTCACTTACAATTATTTCCAGTCATGAATACACATAAATATAAGTTTTGATGATAGTTAGTGGATTTTAATCTAGCGATGGTGGATCAAAGCTTGGGTTGAGTAGAAGTGTTGTTTCTAGAGAGTTTGATGGTGATTTACGATTGTCATAAATGATGAAGGGCCATGTAGGTTGCCATGTAGGTGGATCCTTAGGTTTTTGATAGCCCTTTTGTCTAGGTATATTTTCTTTTGCTTCAGTTTTTGCAAAGGACTACGAGTCTTGAAATCCTAGTGCTCTATTTGATATTTCCTCATCCTATAATAAGCTGATCATTCTGGATGAGCTGATGACTATCACCATGGAGGAAGGCTCATGGAATTTGGTTGGTAAAATCCAAGGGGTCATCTTATTATTGATGCCTTAAGGATATGGGCTTTAATAAAGTGGAAACCCAAAGGATATATGGATATTGTAATGGTTTTTAATATTTTTTTCTTAATCAAACTCAACTATGAATAAGAATCACAACATATCCTTGAGGAGGTCCCTCGTTCTTCAACAGAAGGGGTCTCTTCCTATGAAAATGGGGGTCAAATTTTAACCCAAGGACTTAGAAATTTAATTTGGCTCCTCTCTAGGTTAGGATCCTATATTTGCATTTCCACTTTTGGCATGAAGATATATTGTGAGGTATAGCTACATTTGTTGGGGATTTATTCTTGATTGATTCTACAACTCGAGCCAAGCTTAGAAGGTTTTTTTCCAGTATGTGTGTAATGGTAGACCCAAAGGAAGATTTTCTAGACCATACTAATATCATTTCTAGCCAAGGTTCCTAAACCCAATCCATAGTTTATGAGAATAGACCTATAAGATCCTCAATCTATAGTATTTTTGGTCATTTCTCTAGTGCAGACACTAAGAATTTTAAGAACAAAATAGAGACTCCTGAAAGGAATCCTCTCATATCGAACTAGGCTAAGAAGGAGCCATTGGCATCTCAGGGTCATATTGAGCATGAGGACCTAGTTGTAGGGGATAATATCATGGATGAGCTGGTGGAGGTTGATATTAGTAATCTAGGAGTGGCAATTGTGAAGAATATGGATAGTAATCTAGGAGTGGTAGTTGTGAAGAATCTGGATAGTTCCTGTAGTGGCCATTCTTAGCCAAACTAGGATGTTATAAAATCTTAAAATCCTATTCCTCATGACTTCCTTCAAAAAAAAATTCTTGGATTACATCCTCAGGAAGTGGCTTAAAATATTTTGAATTCACTTTTGAGTCTCACCTTCTAGCATAGCCCAACTGGTCATTGGCTTTGTGTGTAAGTAATGCGGTAGGGGAGGCTTGAGGGTCGAGTCCCCTTGAAAATAGTTTTTTTGAGTTACTTCATGGTTTTTTAAGGTAGAGATATGGTTATATCTTACATGCCCCTTTTTGGTGCAACCAACCGTGGCAGTGCAGCTAGTTGTAGAGTGCTTGGGAAAGCGTTGCTTTGCATGATGGTAGGAGTTCGAATTGTGGTAAAAAAAGGTATTAAATTTTTATAAAGTGTATTAAGAGATAAGGTATAAAGTGTTGGTTTAAATAATTTAATTTTTGCATATTATTACAACGTGTTATAAGGCTTGTGGTGGTGTCATAATAAGGGGTCTTTCTAAAAAGTCTTAAGTATTGTGATTATAGATAATCATTTATAGGACAAATAAAGTTTGACAATATATTATAAGGTATATTTGATATTATTATTATTTGTAATTGTTGAATATTTTTATAAAGGAGAAACAAGGTGTATTTATGATTATTGTGCTTTGTAATTTTACGTGTTTACAAAGGAGAAATAAGGTGTATATGTGATTATTGTTACTTATAATTTTACATGCTTTCAAAAAGGATAAATAAGGTGTATTTATGATCATTTCTATTTGTATTTTTCAAAAATCATACAAAAAGAAAAGTGAGGGTTTAGTCATTATTACAAGCTTTATTTTGTGAGACTAAAAAGGAGTTATAAATTATTATTGTGCATATATTTTTAAGAAGGGTTTTAATGTGTATGATATGAAAAGGAAATTTGCTAACCTATTTTTGAAGTGGAAAAACAAAAGAAAATGATTTTGTGATAGGTTTTGAGGGCACATCTTCATAAAGGCAATTTTTAGAAGTTTTATGAGTAGGTTTGACGTAGAGTTGAGCAGTTTTTATGAGTAGGTTTGATGTAGATTTGAGTAGGTTATATTGAGTAGATTTGAGATGTGATTGTGATAAGATTTGAGCAATCCTTATGAGAAGGCTTTGGCAATATTTGAGTACTTCTATGAGTAGATTTGAGCAAGCCTTGTGAGTAGTCTTGGAGAAGATTTGAGAAAGTATTTTGAGCAGGTTTTGAGAAGATTTTGGTGAGAAAATTTGAGCAAGCCTTATGTGTAGGCTTCGATAAGATTTGAGAAAATCTTGTGTAAATGTTTGGAGTAGATTAAAGCAAAGGATATTAGTGTATCATATGGATAGAAATCCATGAACCAGAGAAAATGGGATTGGTATCTCTTGTGGATAGAGGTCCATGAACTAAATAAAATGGGATTGGGGTCTCTTGTGGATAGAGGTCCATGAACCAGAGCAAAGAGGATTGGTGTATCGTATGGATAGATGTCCACAAATTAAAGCATAGGGTATTGATGACTACTTTGGGTTGGTGCCCATAAATATGGTAATAGGGATTTGGTTCCCAAGATATTTCTTGAGAAAATTTATAAGAAATATTTTCTCCATGGACGTAGCCCATATTGGGTGAACCACATTAAATATGTGGCTCTTATGTGTGTGATTATCTAATTATTAATTCATTATTGCAATTGATAATATTAGATAATAATTATTTGAAAATAAAAGTGGAAAATTTTATCTTATACTATTCACCCTCCCTCTCAGTATAAGCTTGTGTTCTTCAATTGGTATTAGAGTGGGTTCATTCCTAAAAGTCTAACAACTTGGAGGAAGATCTTACAAGAACACACATGGACACTAAAGTGATAGAAGTTTCTCCTATGGTTAAAATATATAAAATAAAACCCATATGTGTTAAATATGGTAATATTGGTCACTATGCAGCTTATTTTCCACAAGATGAAAGTAGTATCAATGAAGAATAAGTTGAATTTAATCTAAGAAAACACAATTATTTTAATTGTGGTAACCTTGGTCATAGTTAATTTTCCATAAGACATAAGTAGTAGCAGTGAACAAGAAAACTAATACAATAAAAATAAATAAACAAAATTCTATCATGAAAAGAAAAATAGGCATGGTCAAGGTAAGCATGAGAAGAAGATATTTCAAAATACAAGAAGATATTTTATGTTTATGAAGCAAGCAGTGCTTCCAGTAGTAGTGATGAAATCATGTTAGTGAAAAATATGAAATTCTAATTTCTTCCAAAGAAGAGAATGAAAATTCTCCTATTTTCAAAGACCGAGAAGAAGAGAAAGAATATGATCATGTAGTTGAATACAAAGAAAATGAGAAATATTTAAAAAAAGGAAGAGGAGGCCATAAATAATATGGAAATGGAATTTGGTGAGTTGAAAAGGGATAACTTAAGATTGAAGTCTAAAGTACAAGAGGATGATAAAACAAAGGCAAATCTTCTACAAGATCTCACTGACTTAAAATTTAAAGCTTAAGAGGCAAGGAAAGTTGAAGAAGGTATGACTAAGCAATTAATGGTAAAAGAGTTGGAATGTGAAAGATTGGAACATGAGATTATTTCTCTAAAGAAAGAAGTTGAAAGGCTACAACAAAATATTAGGATTGAGAAAAGCACAAAAATCCTTAATGATATTATCAAAGCACATAGATCTCCATTTATAAAAATAGGACTTGGTTTTGAAGAAGGTCAAGAGAATCAATAAGAGGATTCAAGCTCAAAAAGGATAAAAAAATCAAATAAATAAATTGAATAAGACTCTAAGATCTACGTTGATGTGTTGATGTTAGCGTACTAATACTATTTGTCTGTATTACATTATTAGCTGACTGTTACAACTACTGTAACAGTGTTTTGTTTCGCCGGTGTGCTATTCCCGGCTGCTGTAAATGTATTTAATGCCTGCTGAATAATAAACCATCTAATGCATGTTTTATTTCATGGTACCAGAGCCAGAGTCGAGGGACATCGCGGGAAAGCAGCTAAGGGAGAGCTATAAAAAAAAAAAAAAAAAACGTCGTGACGCAGAGGAGATAGCACCCCCCCGCTCGCAGGTCATCGCAGACGCCCTGCGACGTCGCGACATAGTCCGCGTGCATAGGTCGCATATGCCCTGTGCGGGAGGACGTGTGTCACAGTCCCCGTGCATGACAGGGACGTCGCGACAGTAGCAGTCCCCATGCGCGATAGGGATGATGCGATAGTAGCAGTCCCCATGCACGACAGTCGAGGGACATCGTGACAGTAGCAGTCCTCATGCACGACAGTTGAGGGACATCGCGAGACGCCTGTTGCAGCCTGCTACACGATAGAGAGCACGCAAAAGGGCCGAGGGCCCCCCCCGCCCGCCGTAGAGTAGGAATTTAAATTCCCACCCGCACGGGAAATTGGAGGGGGTATAAACCCCCCCCGGGCGACTACATCGATTAGATGCAGCCCTCTCCCTCCCCCCGACGCACAGCGAGAATCGCACATCCGGGATTGGGAAAAAAAAAAAAAAGACTCCCCCTTCCCCCGGTGCACAGCGCGAATCGCGCAGCCGGGATTGAAAAAAAAAAAAAGACTCCCCCTCCCCCCGGCGCACAGCCGGGATTTAAAAAAAAAAAAAAAGACAGGAGGCCCCCCCGGTCGTGTTCAACAGTGGACGTTTAAAAAAAAAACACAGAGCGCCGAGTCGCGAAGCAGCAAAATCCGGACGGAGCAGAGGAGGAGGAGGTAGCAGGCGTTGAAAGAGGAGCTGGCCCACTGATCCTTCTAGATCAGCCCACTAGCTCACTTAGCAGTGAGCCATGTGGTAAGGCTCAGGGAGCCTGCAGGTCGGGGGTTCAAATCACCCGCCGACTCCCTCCAAGGTATAAATTTTTTTTTCGAAGTCATTTTTTTAATTATTATATTTTAATTAAAATTTTTAATTTTAATTTTTTTTAATATAGTTTTAAACTTTATAAATTAAAATTTAATTTTAATTTATTTTTTCTAAAGTTTTAAAACTATATAAATTGAAATTATTTATTTTAATTTTAAATAAATAATAATTATTAAAATGCTTTGTTAAAGAAAGCCTTTTAAGGGGGGATATTTTTTCAAAAAAATCAAAGGGGGATAGTGAGTAATTTTTTGAAAAATAGCAATTTGGCATTGTAAAAGGTGCATTTTCCGCTGTGACCGACACCTTGTGGGTTATTCTTGTGGGCAATTTTTTTTGTTGTATGTTGCATATTTCATTTTTGCACTATAACATTAAAAATTAAAATCAAACACTCCCTACGTCCCCGGAATAATTAAAACCCATCCGTGCAATTTATTGCACTGCAACGTTCGGTATTTGTGATACCTCTGGCCAGCACTTACAGGTAAAGCTGTCGTGATTTGGCCATCGTATCTCGTCGCCTAATATAGATGCAACAACGACGTCTGAGCTTGTTCTCTATAAATCATCGAGGAGAGATAAGTTAGCCATTTTTGCATTTTTTACTCCATCCACTACCCTTTATCGCACTTGTGTTTAGGCGTAAATCTTAACGAAGTATTCTTCATAGTGTTTAGGGGAAGTTACGCCCCATGCATGAGAAGAATCTTCTATGGTAGGTGCCATCAACAAGGTGATTCCCTTTCAGTACCGCTTATGTTCCACGTATCGTATGATCTCTAAAACTCACCTATAGTCTCCCTCACGTAAGGGCGGGTGATTTTTGTTGATATTTCTAAATACCTATAGTTTCCCTCACGTAAGGGTGGGTATTTTGTATAGTATAATGGCCTAGCAAAAGGTATATCGAAAGGGGGACCAATTTGGTGATATAAGGAACCTTCACTATGGCCGTTGTTGCAAAGTTGATGACTGATCCGCATCAGTTATTGAAAGGTCCAAATTATACACCATGGAAACATAATATGAAGGCTATTCTCGAAATGGAAGATTTGTGGGATATTGTTACTGGAGTAGCAACAAGGCCTTCACCAACAAGCAGGATCCACGGGTCCTTCGACGAGATCAGATAGCTTTTGACAAGAAAGACAGTAGAGCAAAGGTGCTCATTTTGTTTGTTGTTTCAGATGAAGTGCAACCTCATATAGCTGACAAAGTAAGTGGTAAAGAGGCATGGGATGCCTTTCAAACCATCTATGATGGAAATAATGATTCCACCATTCTTCATCTTCAACAACAACTTCATAACCTGAGTTTGAGGCAGGGTGAAACAGTTGAACTCTTTCTGTGCAGAGTGTCTGAGTTGAAAGAGAATTGAGTTCTTTGGGAGATACTGTGGACGAAAAGCTTCTCATTTCACTTGTGATGAGAGCTTTACCTTCTTCATTTGATATGTTGATAACCTCCATCCAGGTGTCTCAACGACAAATTACCTACATCGAGTTGGTCAATCTGCTTCAACAATAGGAGGCACGCCAACTTCACAAGGATGATCCTTCCAATACAGCCCTATACACCAACAGACAGGGTTCTAGGAAGAAAGGTAATGGGAAAAAAGGAGGCAAATTTCAAAAAGGAGGAAATTCTCAACAGGATACAAAAGGAAAAGGCAAACAACCTCAATAGAAGAAGAGGTGGTGCAAGATCTGTGATAAATACAACCATGACACCAATAGGTGTTGGCATAAGAACAAGCAGAAAGGCCAAAACAAACCACAAAATAAAAACAAGCAACCCCAGGTGAATGTTGCTGTTGAAGAATCTGACTCAGATTTTGAATGGGCACACAAGGTGCTCATGACTACCATAGATTCCACACAGAGGGATCCCGTTTGGTATGTCGATTTTGGAGCTAGCAAACATATGACTGGCGATAGATCGTGGTTTGAATCATTTGTGGCCAAAGAGGGCAAACCTATCACCATTGCTTATGATAAAACCTACAGGGTTCAGGGAGAGGGTACAGTTTCAATCACTCTTCCTGATGGCAAGTGTCAGATTGATAAAGTCCTCTATGTTTCGGGATTGGCTAACAATTTGCTGTCAGTGATACAAATCCTGGATAGAAATATGGTTGTCAACTTTCGTATTGAGAATGGAAAGAAGTGTTGTACCATTACCAGGAAGGGTAAGAAAATTGCAACAGCTTAATATAAGCATGGCTTATTTGCACTAGATGCTATGTCTACTCCACATGTTGCCATGACTATCTCTACCAAGGAGGCAACTTCCCTATGGCACAAGAGATATGGGCATCTTAGTTCTGGCTACTTACTTGATCTTAGCAAATATGAGATGGTAAAGGGTCTTCCTTCCCTTTATGCCACATTGCCAGTGTGCTCTGACTGCTTGGCAGGAAAGCAGCATAGAGTACCATTTGAGAAGAGCTCTACAAGAGCTTGAAAACCTCTGGAGTTAATTCACACTGATCTATGCGGTAATTTCACAGCCAATAGTTGTGGAGGGAAGAGGTATTTTTAGTTATTCATAGATGACTACTCACGAAAGATGTGGATTTTCTTTCTCCAACTGAAATCTGAAGCTTTCGCATTCTTCCAATAGTTCAAGAAATCCGTTGAGAAGGAGTCAGGAGCTTCTATTAAAACCCTCCGCTCAGATCGAGCAGGAGAGTTTACCTCTAATGAATTTCCTGCATTTCTAGATAATCATGGGATCAAGATACAGTTAACAACTGCCTATACTCCTCAGCAAAATGGAGTTGCTGAGAGAAGGAACCGTTCTATCATGGAAATGGTTCGTTGTATGCTCACAGGAGCTACTCTTGGGCAACAATATTGGGTAGAAGTTGTCACCACTGCAAGTTGTATCCGTTGAATAGGGCACCCACAAAGGCCCTAAAAGGAATGACTCCACAGGAAGCATGGAGTGGTCGAAAACCCTCCATATCTCATCTACATATTTTCGGGTGTCAAGCTTTCATGCACATACTGAAAGAGAAAAGGAAGAAGCTAGATGAGAAAACACTGAGATGTATTTTTCTTGGTTATTCTGAGCACTCTAAAGGATATCGGTTGATAGATCCTTTGACCAAGAAAATTCATATCAACAGAGATGTTGTCTTTGATGAAGATTTCACATCACAGAGCACCTCTAAAGTACACCAAGATATTGTGGAAACTAAGGAAGAGAAGATTCCTTCGTCAACTCAGACAGGAGGTCCTTCTACATCTTCTTCACCACCATCGAAGAAGAATCCTAAATGGTGTACAAATACAATCATAGATGCAAATTTATCCACTCCTCCCAATTTTAATTTGGATAGACCTCGTACACGCAGTATGGCTCAAAAGGAAAGAGAAGCCAGAGAAACTGGTGAGGTTGATGATCTTTGTCAATCTTTTGAGGAACTTTTTGTGACTCCAAGTATAAAAGTTGAGGATATGGATATTGATGATGACAGGGCATTCATGTCTACCATAGATAGTCTTGAACCTGCATCAGTGCAAGATGCTCTTAGTGAGCCTCAGTGGAAGGCCGCTATGGATACAGAGTATGAGTCTTTGATGAAGAATAAAACTTGGAAGCTTGTTGATTTGTCGCATGGAAAGAAACCCATAGGCTGCAACTGGGTATATAAAGTCAAGTACAAGGAAGATGGAACAATTGATAAGCATAAGGCCCGTCTTGTTGCAAAGGGCTATGCTAAAAAAGAAGGCATTGACTATGAGGAAACTTTTGCACCTACTGCTCGGATGACCACAATTCGGGTTATGTGTGCTATGGCAGCACAATATGGGTGGAAAGTTCACCAGATGGATGTCAAAAGTGCCTTTCTAAATGGTGATCTCCAAGAAGAAGTCTATATGACTCAGCCTAAAGGATTTGAAGTGGAAGGCCAAAAGTAGAAAGTTTGCAAATTGGTCAAATCCTTATATGGTCTGAAACAAGCTCCTCGAGCTTGGTATATAAAAATGGACAATCACCTTATGCAGCATGGATTTAAGAGATGTCCGTCAGATGCAAACCTCTATTTCAAGAAATAGGGTTCTGAGATAGTGTTGCTTGTACTCTATGTGGATGATCTGCTCATTACAGGGAGTTCAAAAACTATGATCTCTACTGTCAAAAGAAACTTGTGCAAATCTTTTGAGATGACAGATCTCGGATTTCTCCATTATTTTCTTGGTCTGGAATTCAGCCAGAAGGAGCACTCCATCAAAGTGTCTCAAAAAAAATATGCCAAGACATTGTTGGAAAAATATCGCATTACTGACTGCAATCCAATGGCAACTCCTATGGAGAATGGACTTCAGTTATCGTGATATGATGACTCACCTCAGGTAGATGGTACTCTCTATCGACAGTTGATTGGGAGTCTCATATATCTGACCAATACTAGGCCAGATCTCGTATTTGTTGTCAACTATCTTTCGAGGTTCATGCGGGAGCCTAAGACCACTCATTGGAAAGCAAAGAAACGTGTTTTTCACTATGTCCGTGGTACTATGGAATATGGCCTAGAATAAAAGAGGAACAACAAATTCTTCTTGCAAGGATACACGGACTCCGACTATGCCGGATCATTTGATTATCGCAAGTCAACTTTTGGATACATTTTTCATCTGGGATCCGGTCCTGTCTCTTGGCACGAGAAGAAGCAACAAGTGGTTGCTATTTCATCAACGAGAGGCGAATATCGCGCCGCACGTGAAGTCGTGTGCGAAGTGATATGGTTACATCGCATTCTGACAAGTATGGGCCATCCATCAAAATCTCCAATACACTTGTTTTGTGACAATCAGGGTGTTCTGAACCTCGTCAAGAATCCAGTCCATCATGAAAGAACAAAGCACATTGACACACAATGTCATTTCATTCGATATGAAGTTCCAAAGCACCGAATTCAGCTTCAGCACATTCCCACCGATGCTCAAGTTGCAAACATTTTCACTAAGGCACTTGGACGTGTCAGATTTGAATTGTTTCGCAGCTCACTTTGTATTGTAAAATGATGTAAGGGGATGTTAGTAGTCTAGTATAGCTATTAGTTATTACATTACCCAAATAATGTAATAAAGGGGGATGTTAGCGTACTAATACTATTTGTCTGTATTACATTATTAGTTGACTATTACAACTACTGTAATAGTGTTTTGTTTCGTCGATGTGCTATTCCCGACTGTTGTAAATGTATTTAATGCCTGCTGAATAATAAACCATCTAATGTGTGTTTTATTTCAGTTGAGAGGTGATAGTATCAAAGAGGAAGCAAACAAAGAACCATCAAGTAATATGGACCATCGCAGGAAAAGCAAATAAAGAACCATGAGATCAAGGCAAGATGAATGTTTCTTCCAAGGTTATTGTTACTCATGTTATCATTTTAGTCATAAAGTTATGCATTGCAAGTTTCATGGTAAATATTATTATGGATTCACCAAGAAGAATTTCAATTCATTTGCACTTTTCAAGTACTGCAACATCATGTGCTACAATTTCAATAATTTTAGAAATAAAATTAGACATTGCAGGGTTCATGGTAAGAATTATTATGGCTTCACCAAGAAGAACTTTAAGTCATTTGCATATTTCAAGGACTACAATATTAGGTGTTACAATTGCAATAATTTTAGGTATAGAACAAAGTGGTGTAGAACGGAATTTCTGGAACTTCCAAAGATAAGCAAGAAAAAGGATGCTCAAAATTTTCAAAGAGGTATGCATTCAAAAGTTTGAAACAATATTGAAAAATAAGAAGAGAATTGTAAATTGAGAGTAGCTTTACTCCCATCCCAAAATTAATCACCTCAAGAAAAGGAGGTGGTGATGGGGTTAAGCTAAGTGTTTTATTTTTAGCCCCAAAAGGATCCCTTTACCATTGATGTCAATGAAGGAGATATTTCGATGAGGGGGATATATTTCAATAAGGGGAAGTAGCTTGTCAGGGGGAGCAGTTTAGGAATCCAATTGCAGTAAAATAAAATTTGTGTAAGGGTTGACATCAATGACAAAGGGGGAGATTTTTAGAAATATTGAGTTGTCATTGATGTCAAAAGAGCATGGTATTCAAGTTAGAAATATTCTTCAATAATAATGAGTTTACAAGGTTGAACAATGGAAAGAAATAAATATATGTTTAAGGATTATAACATTTAAATATTATATTTAAATATTCTAAAGAAATTTTATAAAGGTTCAAGAGGCTTGATAACAAAGGCTTATAAATAAAAGGATAAAAAGGTTTAAAGAATTGGAGCAAAGAGATTTAATAATTATAAGAGTTTTAAGGTTTGTGATAAAAATATTTAATAAAGGTTTAAAAGGATTAAATACAAATTTTTATAATAGGAAGGCCAAAGTTTTTTTCAAAGGAAGGAAAAAGGTTTATACAAATAAAGTCAAGGTTGGGACACTAAAGGTTTTAATCACTACAAAGTTTAAAAAAAAAAGGTTAACCTTATAATATTTAAATTAAATATTATAACCAAGGCAAATGGCGCGAGTGTTGGAATGAAGTTTTTGAAATAAAAAAGTATCGACGTCATCAAAAACCAAGGAGTGCATATAAATTCATGATATTTTATTTGATGAGAAGATAAGGTAGATGCAATGTAGATCGTGTAAGATTTTTTAGAGTGTTCATAATCTCTATTATAGTACATTATACTATTTTTATGAGCTTTTATTAATGGATATTTTTTGAGTTATTGGAGAAGTTTCTCATATCATATATTATATTACCATTATCGTATAGTTAATATTGCTTACTCATTTTAGATCTTGTGGTTGTATTTCATTTAATAATCATCAAAATCTAGAAGTGGTATTAGAGCAAGGAAATAGAGAGAGCCACAAGAGAGATTTAGTGGAGATAGAAAATCTCTTTTTTAAAATTTCAGAAATTGCATTTGTGTAGAGTATTTCCATAAATTTGTAGAAAAACGTTTGGATACTAGGACTTAACATTGATTCCACTATATTGACAAATCAATTAGTGAAGATTTATCATCTCTAGATTAAAAAATCTTCCGTTACAGTTTCTATAATACTTTGTTGCAAGAAAAGGAGATTCAAAGAAATTTTGGAAGCTTCCTATAAATATCAAGGAATAATATGTTCTTTATAATCAATCCAACACTTGAAAAAATAAGCTGAAGACTAAATATTTTGGAGGGGGTCCAAGAAAGAAGTCCCCATAGTAGATTGAATATTGAGGATAATTGAGAAGGAGGCCGTCATAGAAATTTGAACATTGAAGACTTTAGAGTGAAGAAACAAGAGACTAAAGGAAAGGAGTCTCATAGAAGATTTAAGACTATATATTTTAGAGTGAAAGAAGAGAGTAGGTCAAGAATATCAAGAGGCCTACAAGAGATCCCATTGAAGAACTTCTAGATTTTGAATATTGAAGATAGATAAGGACTAGAAAAATTTCTATTCTAGATTTCAGAAGGAGTAGAATCAGGAGATCCAAGAAAGAGATCTCATTGCAAAAATTCCATAGTTGAATATTAAAGAGATCAAGAAATGTATCATTGTAGTTTTGAGAAGACTAGAGAAGCTACAGGATTTAGAGGCTCAAGGAGAAGGCTAGGAAAGTATCATTTAAGAAGATTTAAAGAAGTCCATTAAAGGATATTTAGAATAGACCATTAGAGAATATTTTAGGATATCTCAAGGGAGAATATTGCTGGTAAGGATAAGTTCTAAAAACAAACCTAAAAGGAGAAGCATTTGGAAAGAAATTTATCAAATTTTGAAGGATATTTATGAAGACCTTAATACATTTATATTCTCAATAAGAATGTTATAAAATAGGCTAAGATTGAAGTTAGAATTTTATAAGGAGGTTGAAAGATAAAGAAGCTAGAATAAACCACCAAACCTAAGAGGTTTGCATATTTTCTTTGGAGGATTTGAAGGTTGGTCCATAAAAGAAGAGTTTTTTTATTTTACAATAGAAAATTTAAGGTTTCTAGGGTGAAATATTGAGTTAGAATTTGGAAGATTTCCTATCAAATTTGGGAGATTTGTCGACAAAATTTTGGTGGAGAAATTGTCTGCATTATAATTTGAAAATTTCAGAGTTAAAGGCAGCAATTTGGGCAGCATTATTAGCTGCTAATTTTTAGAGTTCAAGGGAGCATCATGAATGAGAACTGAAACCACAAAACTATATTTTTGGGCAGCAAGTTGGAGGAGCATTACAGATGCAAATTGGTGAGTTAAAGAGTTTTTTTTTAAAATAAATAAGATCTGCAAATTCATCACGTTTGAGGAAAAAAATTAGGTAATCCAAACACCCAATAAATCTATCATCTACGGAGGTTATAAAGGTATGCAATTTTGGTGTAAAAGGTTCATTATTTGAACACTTACATTCATATTATTATTAAGTTTTATTAAGCACCGAATTAGAATTTAAAGTTGCAAAGAGAAAATTTCAAGTTTAAAGTCTTCAAGGAAGTGTAGAAGATAGTTTCTACAAGGGTTAAAACCTACACATAATAAAAATGAGTTAGATATATTTTAAGGGAAAGAAAAATATAAATATTCTACATTATATTAAAAGAAAAGAAGATGTTATTCTAAAGCATGGATTGCATATACTATAGTGTAAAGCAAGGCCATCCAAAGGGTATGCTATTTGAATAATTTAAAATCTTGGAATCATCATTGCAAGCTAACCAAGCATTAAAAAAACAAAGAAGATAGAGGAGAGAGTTGCGTAGGATAAGAAGGCAACATTAAATCTCCATTTAAAACCAAGGGATAGGATAGAAGCTGCCATAGTAAAGGAATATAGAAATATTCAAAAATAAAACTAAAAGGTCTCAAAAATTTTGGTGCAAATTATGGTATTTTATCTTAAGTATTATAGAATTATTTACATTCCATAATAGAACCATATTTGTCTTGTCCAACATTGCAAAATGAGGAAAACAATTATTGTTTTAAGATACTAAAATAACAAGTAGATTATAGTGATCAAGTGGTTGTATCATCAAGATTGAAGAATAAACATTAACGTGAAAGGATGAGAGCTAACTAAGGGATCAAAATAATTGTATTCAAGGTATCTAAAGACACCAAATTCAGCACCATTAGGTATCATGAATGCAATACTAAAAATACTAGAGTAACCTACAAATAAAAAGAGACTAAGGAAGGGAGGCATAACAATGTTTTCAAGGATAACATCACATAACAAAGGTGCAAGTTGCAAGGAGAATAATGTAAGAAAATATAGCAAAGACAAGATCTAAATTACATTATCCAAGTGGATAAGGATAAAATATTTTATTAACAACAACCTGGAAGATAATTTTGAAACACAATAGATCCACCTTGGTTGAAGAGGAGCCACCTTCATTGGAGAAAACACACCGTTATTGTAAGCTAAAACAAATTGCAAAATTTTGCAAGAGCGTTAAAGAAATAAGGGATATTTAGAGCATAATTTCATGCAAGGGAAAGAGATTCCACTTGCCACTCCAAGCAAAGGAATCTCATGCCACTTGGCAGAAATGAGAAAAGCACATAAAAATACACAAAAACACCTCTAAAATACAATACTTGCATAGTGAAAATAATACTCAAGTTTGAAGTAACACTCAGTTATTATTGCTTCAAAATTCAAAGGCTAGTAGAACACCTACGTTACCTAAAACACCACCATATAAAGTTTGTAACTATCCTTTGCGACCTAGAAAGAAGATTCAGGGTCATGAATAATATAAATTCCATATGACATGTATTCCAAATGGAGATAGAAAACTATTAATACCCCTAACCAAATAAAGAGTATAGATCTTGTCATATAGAATAGGAGAAAAATATAGTCCTAAGCATGGTAGAGAATTAAGAGCATTTATTGCATAGTGTCATATCTCAAATACTAAAGAAGATACAATATTCAAATATCTTTAAAATATAGTCAAGGATAAGTGGAGAAGGTGATCTTGGACCTGTTGAACAAGAGGTCCATGGTTAAAATCTACAATGCAAAGAGGGACACAATTATTGTGTTAAATTCTTTATTTATAAGAATAGATCTCAGTTTCACAAGGGGTCATGGTTGAGAGGAGACTTCTCAGCCCTGTGTATTGGTCATAGGGGTTTCTCACACTAACCTACATTTTTTAACAATCAAGAAATTCTATTGGAAACACTCATGAAAGGAGATAGAAGGATCATTCACAATGGGTGTATGGTGAATTGAGGTATGGATCTACTGTATTCTAAGCTATATGAAGAGAGCAAAGATAGAAAAACCTAAAAACCCCTCTAGTTCTTAGGATGGGAATCTTGTAAAATATTAATGAGTGAAACCCTAACGCTAGATTTGTAACACTCTCACTTACAATTATTGCCAGTCATGAATACACATAAATATAAGTTTTGATGATAGTTAGTGGATTTTAATCTAGCGATGGTGGATCAAAGCTTGGGTTGAGTAGAAGTGTTGTTTCTAGAGAGTTTGATGGTGATTTACGGTTGTCATAAATGATGAAGGGCCATGTAGGTGGCCATGTAAGTGGATCCTTAGGTTTTGGATAGCCCTTTTTTCTAGGTATATTTTCTTTTGCTTCAGTTTCTACAAAGGACTACGAGTCTTGAAATCCTAGTGCTCTATTTGATATTTCCTCATCCTATAATAAGCTGATCATTCCGGATGATCTAATGACTATCACCATGGAGGAAGGCTCATGGAATTTGGTTGGTAAAATCCAAGGGGTCATCTTATTATTGATGCCTTAAGGATATGGGCTTTAATAAAGTGGAAACCCAAAGGATATATGGATATTGTAATGGTTTTTAATATTTTTTTCTTAATCAAACTCAACTATGAAGAAGAATCACAACATATCCTTGAGGAGGTCCCTCGTTCTTCAACAGAAGGGGTCTCTTCCTATGAAAATGGGGGCCAAATTTTAACCCAAGGACTTAGAAAGTTAATTTGGCTCCTCTCTAGGTTAGGATCCTATATTTGCATTTCCACTTTTGGCATGAAGATATATTGCGAGGTATAGCTACATTTGTTGGGGATTTATTCTTGATTGATTCTACAACTCGAGCCACGCTTAGAAGGTTTTTTTCCAGTATGTGTGTAATGGTAGACCCAAAGGCAGATTTTCTAGACCATACTAATATCATTTCTAGCCAAGGTTCCTAAACCCAATCCATAGTTTATGAGAATAGACCTATAAGATCCTTAATCTATAGCATTTTTGGTCATTTCTCTAGTGCAGACACTAAGAATTTTAAGAACAAAATAGAGACTCCTGAAAGGAATCCTCTAATATCAAACTAGGCTAAGAAGGAGCCATTGGCATCTCAGGGTCATATTGAGCATGAGGACCTAGTTGTAGGGGAGAATATCATGGATGAGCTAGTGGAGGTTGATATTAATAATCTAGGAGTGGAAATTGTGAATACAATGGATAGTAATTTAGGAGAGGTAGTTGTGAAGAATCTGGATAGTTCATGTAGTGGCCATTCTTAGCCAAACCAGGATGTTATAAAATCTTAAAATCCTATTCCTCATGACTTCCTTCAAAAAAAATTTCTTGGATTAAATCCTCAGGAAGTGGCTTAAAATATTTTGAATTCACTTTTGAGTCTCACCTTCTAGCATAGCCCAACCGGTTGTTGGCTTTGTGTGTAAGTAATGCGGTAGAGGAGGCTTGAGGGTCGAGTCCCCTTGAAAATAGTTTTGTTGAGTTACTTCATGGTTTTTTAAGGTAGAGATATGGTTATATCTTACATGCCCCTTTTTGGTGTAACCAACCGTGGCAGTGCAGCTAGTCGTAGAGTGCTTGGGAAAGTGTTGCTTTGCATGATGGTAGGAGTTCGAATTGTGGTAGAAAAAGGTATTAAATTTTTATAAAGTGTATTAAGAGATAAGGTATAAAGTGTTGGTTTAAATAATTTAATTTTTGCATATTATTACAACGTGTTATAAGGCTTGTGGTGGTGTCATAATAAGGGGTCTTTATGAAGTGGAAAAACAAAAGAAAATGATTTTGTGATAGGTTTTGAGGGCACATCTTCATAAAGGCAATTTTTAGAAGTTTTATGAGTAGGTTTGACATAGAGTTGAGTAGTTTTTATGAGTAGGTTTGATGTAGATTTGAGTAGGTTATATTGAGTAGATTTGAGATGTGATTGTGATAATATTTGAGCAATCCTTATGAGAAGGCTTTGGTAATATTTGAGTACTTCTATGAGTATATTTGAGCAAGCCTTGTGAGTAGTCTTGGAGAAGATTTGAGAAAGTCTTTTGAGTAGGTTTTGAGAAGATTTTGGTGAGAAAATTTGAGCAAGCCTTATGTGTAGGCTTGGATAAGATTTGAGAAAACATTGTGTAAATGTTTGGAGTAGATTAAAGCAAAGGATATTAGTGTATCATATGGATAGAAATCCATGAACCAGAGAAAATGGGATTGGTATCTCTTGTGGATAGAGGTCCATGAACTAAATAAATTGTGATTGGGGTCTCTTGTGGATAGAGGTCCATGAACCAGAGCAAAGAGGATTGGTGTATCGTATGGATAGATGTCCACAAATTAAAGCATAGGGTATTGATGACTACTTTGGGTTGGTGCCCATAAATATGGTAATAGGGATTTGGTTCCCAAGATATTTCTTGATAAAACTTATAAGAAATATTTTCTCCATGGACATAGCCCATATTGGGTGAACCACATTAAATATGTGGCTCTTATGTGTGTGATTATCTAATTATTAATTTATTATTGCAATTGATAATATTAGATAATAATTATTTGAAAATAAAAGTGGAAAATTTTATCTTAAACTATTCACCCTCCCTCTCAGTATAAGCTTGTGTTCTTCAATTAGTATTAGAGCGGGTTCATTCCTAAAAGTCTAACAACTTGGAGGAAGATATTACAAGAACACACGTGGACACTAAAGTGATAGAAGTTTCTCCTATGGTTAAAATATATAAAATAAAAACCATATGTTTTAAATATGGTAATCTTGGTCACTATGTAGCTTATTTTCCACAAGATGAAAGTAGTATCAATGAAGAATAAGTTGAATTTAATCTAAGAAAACACATTTATTTTAACTGTGGTAACCTTGGTCATAGTTAATTTTCCGTAAGACATAAGTAGTAGCAGTGAACAAGAAAACTAATACAATAAAAATAAATAAACAAAATTCTATCATGAAAAGAAAAATAGGCATGGTCAAGGTAAGCATGATAAGAAGATCTTTTAAAATACAAGAAGATATTTTATGTTTATGAAGCAAGCAGTGCTTCTAGTAGTAGTGATGAAATCATGTTAGATAGTGAAAAATAAGAAATCCTAATTTCTTCCAAAGAAGAGAATGAAAATTCTCCTATTTTCAAAGACCGAGAAGAAGAGAAGGAATATGATTATGTAGTTGAATACAAAGAAAATGAGAAATATTTAAAAAAAGGAAGAGGAGGCCATAAATAATATGGAAATGAAATTTGGTGAGTTGAAAAGGAATAACTTAAGATTGAAGTCTCAAGTACAAGAAGCTAATAAAACAAAGGCAAAGCTTCTACAAGATCTCACTGACTTAAAAGTTAAAGCTTAAGAGGCAAGGAAATTTGAAGAAGGTATGACTAGGCAATTAATGGTAAAAGAGTTGGAATGTGAAATATTGGAACATGAGATTATTTCTCTAAAGAAAGAAGTTGAAAGGCTACAACAAAATATTAGGATTGAGAAAAGCAAAAAAATCCTTAACGATATTATCAAAGCACATAGATCTCCATTTATAAAAATAGGACTTGGTTTTGAAGAAGGTCAAGAGAATCAATAAGAGGATTAAAGCTCAAAAAGGATAAAAAAATAAAATAAATAAATTGAAGAAGACTCTAAGATCTACGTTGATGTGTTGAGAGGTAATAGTATCAAAGAGGAAGCAAACAAAGAACCATCAAGTAATATGGACCATCACAGGAAAAGCAAATAAAGAACCATGAGATCAAGGCAAGATGAATATTTCTTCCAAGGTTATTGTTACTCATGTAATCATTTTAGTCATAAAGTTATGCATTGCAGGGTTCATGGTAAAAATTATTATGGATTCACCAAGAGGAATTTCAATTCATTTCCACTTTTCAAATACTGCAACATCATGTGCTACAATTTCAATAATTTTAGAAATAAAATTAGACATTGCAGGGTTCATGGTAAGAATTATTATGGCTTCACCAAGAACTTTAATTCATTTGCATATTTCAAGGACTACAACATTAGGTGTTACAATTGCAATAATTTTAGGTATAGAACAAAGTGGTGTAGAACGGAATTTCTGGAACTTCCAAAGATAAGCAAGAAAAAGGATGCTCAAAATTTTCAAAGAGGTATGAATTCAAAAGTTTGAAACAATATTGAAAAATAAGAAGAGAATTTTAAATTGAGAGTAGCTTTACTCCCATCCCAAAATTAATCACCTCAAGAAAAGGAGGTGGTGATGGGGTTAAGCTAAGTGTTTTATTTTTAGCCCCAAAAGGATCCCTTTACCATTGATGTCAATGAAGGAGATATTTCAGTGAGGGGGGTATATTTTAGTAAGGGGAAGTAGCTTGTCAGGGGGAGCAGTTTGGGAATCCAGTTGCAGTAAAATAAAATTTGTGTAAGGGTTGACATCAATGACAAAGGGGGATATTTTTAGAAATATTGAGTTGTCATTGATGTCAAAGGATTGATTTCAAAAGAGCATGGTATTCAAGTTAGAAATATTCTTCAAGAATAATGAGTTTACAAGGTTGAACAATGGAAAGAAATAAATATATGTTTAAGGATTATAACATTTAAATATTATATTTAAATATTCTAAAGAAATTTTATAAAGGTTCAAGAGGCTTGATAACAAAGGCTTATAAATAAAAGGATAAAAAGGTTTAAATAATTGGAGTAAAGAGATTTAATAATTATAAGAGTCAGCATAGTTTGTCATAGAGCACTTGGGAAAGCGTTGCTTCACGTGAGGGTAGGAGTTTGAATTGTAGAAAAGAAATGTATTAAATTTTTATAAAGTGTATTAGGAGAGATAAGGTATAAAGTGTTGGTTTAAATGATTTAATTTTTGCATATTATTAAAAGGTGTTATAAGGTTTTTGGTGGTGTTAGAATAAGGTGTCATCTGGAAAGTCTTAAGTATTGTAATTATAGAGAATAATTAGTAGGAAAAATAAGGTTTGAGAAGATATTATAAGGTATATTTGAGATTATTATTATTTGTAATTGTTGAATGTTTCTATAAAGGAGAAATAAGGTGTATTTATGATTATTGTGATTTTTAATTTTGCATGTTTTTAGAAAGGAGAAACAAGGTGTATTTGTGATTATTGTGCCTTGTAATTTTTCATGTTTTCAAAAAGGAGAAATAAGGTGTATTTATGATCATTGCTATTTGTATTTTTGGAAAATCATAGAAAAATAAAATTGAGGGTTTAGTCATTATTACAAGATTTATTTTGTGAGACTAAAAAGGAGTTATAAATTATTATTGTGCATATATTTTTAAAAAGGGATTTAATATGGATGATTTGAAAAGGATATTTTCTAACCTGTATTTGAAGTGGCAAAAGAAAGGAAAACTATTTTATGATAGGCTTTGAGGATACATCTTCATAAAGCCATTTTTTAGAGGTTTTACAAGCATTTTTAAGGTAGAGTTGAGCAAGTTTTGTGAGAAAGTTTGAGGTAGATTTGAGCAAGTTCTATTGAGCATATTTGAGTTATGATTATGAGCAGATTTGAGCAAACCTTATGATAAGGCTTGGATTATATTTGAGTAGTTTTGTGAGTATATTTGAGCAAGCCTTATGAGTAATCTTTGATAAAATTTTAGCAAACCTTGTGAGTAGGCTTTGAGTAGGTTAAGCAAGCCTTGTGTAAAGGTTTAGAGTAAATTAAAGTAAAGGGAATTGGTGTCTCCTATGGATAGAGGTCCACAAACTAGAACAAAGGGGATTGGTGTCTCCTGTGGATAGAGGTCCATGAACTAGAGCAAAGGGGATTGGTGTCTCTTGTGGATAGAGGTCCATGAACTAGAGCAAAGGGGATTGGTGTCTCTTGTGGATAGAGGTCCACAAACCATACCATAGGGGATTGGTGTCTCCTTTGGGTTGGTACCTATAAAAATTGTAATAGGGATTTGGTTCCCAAGATATTTATTGAGAAAATTTATAAAAAAATATTTTCTCCATGGAGGTAGCCCACATTGGGTGAACCATGTTAAATATGTGTCTCTTATGTGTGTGATGATTTGTGCATTGATTCAGTATTGCATTTGATAATATTGGATAATATTTCTTTGGAAATAAAAGTAAAAAGTTGTATCTTATACTATTAACCCCTCTCTCAATATAGTCTTGTGTTCTTTACTTAGCAAATTATAAACCACATATATTTTATTAGAATTTTAAGAATAGATACAAGCTTCAAATTCATGAATTAATTTGTCTTGAATATTTAAAATGAAAATACCATATAGAAATAATATAGCATTTCATACACCTCAAAAGTATATATTTGTAAAAAAAAGTAGAATTTTAATAAAAATGGATGGATTTCAAAGTTCAAAACTTTAAATTACAGATGGAGTATAATTTCATATATACTTCACTTGAAAAATTAACTTATAACTTCAAAGTTGTAGAAAACCAAGTGTTTCTACTTTTGAGTATTTAGATGTAATATTCATGTATTTCACAAGTTCTTTTCATAATGATGCTTATAATAGACATATTATTCTTTCAATTATAGTTGTTAATGATGATTATAAAAAAATTGTTGACAATAACACTAGTTTAAATGCAGTGAGTATATCTTTTTCAAGTATGGTAAGGACATATATAATCTAGTCAAATTATAAATTAAAAACCCCAAGAATAATATTAAATTTAAGATATGATAGTTTTAGAGAATAAATCTAAATTCTTTGATAAAAATATTACACATTCATAATATGATAATATAAGTTTATGTCTAGAACCTTAATTATTAAACAAGATGATTTTCAAGAGTTGTATCATGGTTATCAATCATATCATGGTTATGGTAATTTATGAAGGCCTCAATTATATTTATATTTGACATTTTAACTCAATATTATTCATTGATGAAGATACAATTGAAGAATGTAAAGATCATGTATTCTATTTGGAAATGAATAGCTCAATAAATCAAGTTATCATGATCAATATAAGTGTACAAAATCATATGAAATATAAACATTGGTGTTGGGGTTGGGTTAAGGAGTGGAAATATTTTAACATATATATTTAAAAAATAGATTAGAAATAAAAACAATAGCCATTATCATATGGCATAGGTTCAACTAGTTAAAGTTCTAAACTATAAATGAGACTAACATCCAACCCTTGCCTAAAGTGAAAAATAGAATGTAAGAGATGCATGATGATCAAGGTGTTGAAATACTAATATTTAGTCACAAAATTAATTAACCAATTAGAAATTTTGAAAAAAAAACAATAGCAAAAATAAATATGAGTGTAGACACCAAATTACAGCCATTAATCCTCCATCCTAACATTCCCACCACCCACTTGTCCACCATACACCTTCCCACCAATTATTTGGCCCAATTCCATATTTCCCACCATCTGTTTCACCATTTTAGCCCTTTCCCACCATTTCCTATCCTAATTGGGATTATTTTAACATTAAATAATATTTCATATAATATAATATAATATTATAATATAATTATTATAAAATATATATTTATAAACTCAATTAACCACAACCATCCGATCCATTCTAATCTCCACCATCCATATTCATTAATCCATGTCACATTCAAAAAGTAATCTCAACCTTAGGATCTAATTTAATCTTAGCCACACAATAAAAAGTGTAAGGCTAAAACTCTAAGAAAACCCTAGGTTGGATTATAAATAAGGGTATTTTGTAAATTCCCAAACACTGGAACCTGAAGATTAGACATTACACCTCAAGGAATTATTGGTGAAGCCCTAGCATAGAATCCTAAAAATTTGAAGCTCTAGCTCACTGATAAGACTTCTTCTATTCCAGTAGTCCCCCATTCATCCTTCATCACCATCGTAGCCCCCATCCATCCATCACATTTTTTTCCACCCCTTCCATATACTTCTATAGATTCTGCCCTAACCTGCAGGCACCCTCCAGAGCTTGCGAGGCTCACTGCAAAGCCTACGAAGCGCTCACCATAGCTTTTTGTATACCATAAGTGCTCTCCAAAACCTATTGTATCCTACATGTGCACAATAGAGCTTGTGAAGCTCTCGTATGAGCCTACCGCAACACAAAAACGTGAATCAGAACCTACTACACCATGCCATATGCAACAACAAAATGGAATCAAGGTATATCTCATTTAAATGTATTTTATCTCATAATTTGTTCATCTAGCATACTTTTGGACTTCATTGTTAACTAGGGTTTTATTGATGTTTTAGGGTCTCACACTGTGGATCCCTCATAGGTATTACTAACCCCCTTGTTCTATTTTTATATATGTAGATATGCAAGTTCTACTCATTGTTGAATGACTGTTGAAGCTGGAGTGGCCCCACATTGGATACTAGACAAGGACACACAAAATCTGAAGACACTTTGTTGTTATTGGTAGGGTTTTGGAGAACCCTAGTGCCATTGTAAATAATTGTATCAAATACTCACATTGAGTATTGATTGTAACAAAGGAGTTCATTGGCTCCCCCCATTTATTGAATAAATCTATTCATTTTGTGCAATATTGTGTTTGTTTGGGTCATTTGCATTCTTTCATTATTTAAGTGTTGTGTTCTTGTCTTCACAATGATCTCTATAAAAATATAAAGATTCGATTTTGTAGCATCCTCATTACTCTTATTTTTATTTTGAATCTCCAATTGAGTATCACATCAAGTGTGTATATCTCATCTATTAAACATAAATAGCATATGACATTGTTGAAAATATTCCTATTAGGAAGGCAACTTGAGAGATAAGAAACATTTGGTTTCATGTGTTGTTCAATCGAGTGTCTTTGTACAAAATTATTTTTTCTTGCCCCTTCCTTAATTCAAATACGAGGGGACACCTTGTGCCTTCAATGTATATGAAGTCATACTTATATTATTAGGTCACTTATATTGGTGGATGTTTTTTCATTTTACATGATGGTTACTGGGATAGTTGCTAGATGTGGGTCCCATTTTGGGGGTTCTTTCCTCACAGTTATTTTTGGTCTTTCTCCTTCCCTGATCCAACTCTGGGTGGGAGACCTTAGGCTCAATGACCATTGAGAAAGGAATTTGTGGATGACCTCTTCATCCAGTGGGCTCTCCTAGTTCTAGTGGGTTTCATGGGGTGGACCAGCTATTAAATATCTCTAGTTATGTCAGATCCCAATATTCCAAATATCTAACTTTTTATTAGGATATTCCATTGATTTCCTTTCAGGTGTCCTTCTAGATCTATTTATTCTCTTCAATCGGTATTGTGGTTGATTGGAATCCAGATCTAGTACATTTTTCTATTGTCAACATACTCAGTTGTAGATCTTTTTTTACAAGTTATATCATTTTTGTTTTTTGCCCTCTTGATAGGGCTCCAACTGCTAGATATACTGCATGTCAAAGGAGGTATGTGTTCCTTGGCTGGGATCTCCTATGGGGAGGGTTTATTTTACTTTTCGAGAGCTTCTTGGATTTTTAGTTTTATTTTTTGAGCTTTTAGGTTTTTGATCACTAAATTCTTAAGCATGTGGGATTATTTTGTTTTCATCATGTTGCTTTCTTTCTACTGGGTGATTTGAGTGTTCTCATATTTAAACTAGAAATTTGTATTTAATTTCTCTTGGAGTTTTGTTAGCACCATATCACTATTTGGGTATGCTTTGAGGGCTTTGTAGAAAGTCAAAAATTTTATTTAATACCATATCCTTTATTTATGTTGGGTGATTTCAGAGTTTTATTTTTTATATTATAAATTTGGGTGTTTTTTGTTAGCGTACTTGTATACTTGTATTTGTCTTTATTTTGGTTACGGCAGACTGTTACAACTCCTGTAACAGATTCATTCCGCCGGTGACTATTCCCGGCTATTGTAGTCCTATTTAATTATTGTTGTTCAATACAATTGTTGTTCGATGAATCTTACATAGCATCAGAGCTGTTCGCAATTTTTTTTGGGCGTGATTTTACGAAGACCTGTCTTTATCGCGCGTCAGTCGCAATGCAGTGAAGAGGGCGGAAGCCATGCAGTGAACGCAGACTGTGTTCGAAGGTTTGCAGCATTCTACGACGTCACCCCGGGAAGGACACGTAGGGCCGAGGGTGAGCGTCCGCCCCCCACTACGGACGACCCCGGTCCAGGAAGGAGATGCAGGTATGCGGATGACCTCGCTTGGCGCGCTGCATCGCGAGAGCCGCAACCACTCCTCCCACGCCGCAGACGAGCGCGTGTGCGACAGTCTATCGTGCAGGCACCACGTGACAGGAGCTATTGTGGCACGCGACAGAGCACGCGTGGGACAGTCTGTCGTGTCGCAGGCCCGTGTCGCGACAGAGTGCATACGGACGTCATGCTCTGCAATCCGCGACAGTGCGCAGAGCGCCCACACGTGAAGGGTCGATGGGAGGCCCCCCCTCTTCTTAGGCGAGAAGCGGAAATTTGAAATTCTGCTCTCGCTGGGGTATAAACCCCCCCCCCCAAAATCACTCCTCTTGCACGGTCGCACGCCTCCGCCCAACCTGCAGATTTTTTTTAAAACGGAAAAAAAAAAAAAAAAAAAAAAAACTAGATCGCGGAAGCGCGCTGAAAAAAAATAAAAATTTTTAGAGCGCCGGTTGAACGTGGAAACTGCATTTTTTTTTAACGATTGCATTGCGTCGTCTGCGGGGGAAGTGGCTTCGACACGGCGATTTGCTGCGGAGGCAGTAGCCGCGAGTTGCAGAGGAGGCTCGGGAAGCTGGAAGCAGCGGAGGACGGGCAGGCCGAGGTGGATAAAGGAGAGGAGGTCAACTGATCCTTCCGGATCAGCCCGTTGGCTCAGGTGGTCGTGAGCCGTGCGGTAAGGCTCAGGGAGCTTGCAGGTTGGGGGTTCAAATCCCGCCGACCCCCCCCAAGGTATATTTTTTTTCAAAGTCATTTTTAATTATTATTTTTTTTAATTAAAATTTTTAATTTTAATTTTTTTAATATAGTTTTAAACTTTATAAATTAAAATTTAATTTTAATTTATTTTTTCCAAAGTTTTTAAAACTATATAAATTGAAATTATTTATTTTAATTTTAAATAAATAATGATTATAAAAATGCTTTGTTAAAGAAAGCCTTTTAAGGGGGGATATTTTTTCAAAAATCAAAGGGGGATAGTGAGTAATTTTTCGAAAAATAGCAATTTGGCATTGTAAAAGGTGCATTTTCGGCTGTGACCGACACCTTGTGGGTTATTCTTGTGGGCAATTTTTTTTGTTGTATGTTGCATATTTCATTTTTGCACTATAACATTAAAAATTAAAATCAAAACACTCCCTAAGTCCTCGGAATATAAAACCCATCCGTGCAATTTTATTGCACTGCAGCGTTCGGTATTTGTGATACCTCTGGCCAGCACTTACAGGTAAAGCTGTCGTGATTTGGCTACTGTATCCGCCGCCTAATATAGCTGCTATAACGACGTCTGAGCTTGTTCTCTATAAATCGTCGGGGAGGAATAAGTATGCCATTTTTGCATTTTTTACTCCATCCACTACCCTTTATCGCACTTGTGTTTAGGCGTAAATCCTGACAAAGTATTCTTCATAGTGTTTAGGGGAAGTTACGCCCCACACATTAGAAGAATCTTCTATGGTAGGTGCCATCAAAAAGGCGATTCCCTTTCAGTACCGCTTGTGTTCCACGTATCGTATGATCTCTAAATTTCACCTATAGTCTCCCTCACGTAAGGGCGGGTGATTTTTGTTGATCTTTCTAAATACCTATAGTTTCCCTCACGTAAGGGCGGGTATTTTGTACGGTATATTGGCATAGCAAAATGTATATCGAAAGGGGGACCAAATTGGTGATATAAATAACCTTCACTATGGCCGCTGTTGCAAAGTTGATGACTGATCCGCATCAGTTATTGAAAGGTCCAAATTATACACCATGGAAACATAAGATGAAGGCAATTCTCCAAATGGAATATTTGTGGGATATTGTTACTGGAGTAGCAACCAAGCCTTCACCAACAGTAGGATCCACAGGTCCTTCAGCAGATCAGATAGCTTTTGACAAGAAAGACAGTAGAGCAAAGGTGCTCATTTTGTTTGCTATTTCAGATGAAGTGCAACCTCATATAGCTAACAAAGCAAGTGGTAAAGAGGCATGGGATGCCCTTAGAACCATCTATGAGGGGAAGAATGAATCCACCATTCTTCATCTTCAACAACAACTTCATAACCTGAGTTTGAGGCAGGGTGAAACAGTTGAAATATTTCTGTTCAGAGTGTCTGAGTTGAAAGAGAAATTGAGTTCTCTAGGAGATACTATGGATGAAAAGCTTCTCATTTCACTTGTGATGAGAGCTTTACCTTCTTCATTTGATATGTTGATAACCTCCATCCAGGTGTCTCAACGACAAATTACCTACATCGAGTTGGTCAATCTGCTTCAACAACAGGAGGCACGCCAACTTCACAAGGATGATTCTTCCAATACATCCCTATACACCAACGAGGCGGGGTTCTAGGAAGAAATGTAATGGGCAAAAAGGAGGCAACTTTCGGAAAGGAGGAAATTCTCAACAGGATACAAAAGGAAAAGGCAAACAACCTCAACAGAAGAAGAGGTGGTGCAAGATCTGTGAGAAAGACAACCATGACACCAAAAGGTGTTGGCATAAGAACAAGAAAGGCCAAAACAAACCACAAAATAAAAACAAGCAACCCTAGGTGAATGTTGCTGTTGAAGAATCTGACTTAGATTTTGAATGGGCACATAAGGTGCTCATGACTACCACAGATTCCACACAGAGGGATCCTATTTGGTATGTCAATTCTGGAGCTAGCAAACATATGACTGGTGACAGATCATGGTTTGAATCATTTGTGGCCAAAGAGGGCAAACCTGTCACCATTGCTGATGATAAAACCTACAGGGTTTAGGGAGAGGGTACAGTTTCAGTCACTCTTCCTGATGGCAAGTGTCAGATTGACAAAGTCCTCTATGTTTCGGGATTGGCTAAAAATTTGTTGTCAGTCACACAAATCCTGGACAGAAATATGGTTGTCAACTTTCGTGTTGAGAATGGAAAGAAGTGTTGTACCATTACCAGGAAGGGTAAGCAGATTGCAACAGCTTCTTATAAGCATGGCTTATTTGCACTAGATGCTATCTCTACTCCACATGTTTCCATGACTGTCTCTACCAAGGAGGCAACTTCCCTATGGCACAAGATATGTGGGCATCTTAGTTCTGGCTACTTACTTGAGCTCAGCAAGTATGATATGGTAAAGGGTCTTCCTTCCCTTTCTGCCACATTGCCAGTGTGCTCTGACTGCTTGGCAAGAAAGCAGCATAGAGTACCATTTGAGAAGAGCTCTACAAGAGCAAGAAAACCTCTGGAGCTAATTCACATCGATCTATGTGGTCCTTTCACACACAACAGTGTTGGAGGGAAGAGGTACTTTCAGTTATTCGTAGATGACTACTCACGAAAGATGTGGGTTTTCTTTCTCAAACTGAAATCTGAAGCTTTTGCATTCTTCCAGCAGTTCAAGAAATCCGTTGAGAAGGAGTCAGGGGCTTCTATCAAAACCCTCCGCTCAGATCGAGGGGGAGATTTTACCTCTAATGAATTTTCTGCATTCCTAGATAAGCATGGGATCAAGAGACAGTTAACAACTACCTATACTCCTCAGCAAAATGGAGTTGTTGAGAGAAGGAACCATTCTATCATGGAAATGGTTCGTTGTATGCTCATAAGAGCTACTCTTGGGCAACAATATTGGGCAGAAGCTGTCACCACTGCAGTGTATCTGTTGAATAGGGCACCCACAAAGGCCCTAAAAGGAATGACTCCATAGGAAGCATGGAGTGGTCAAAAACCCTCCATATCTCATCTACGTATTTTCGGATGTCAGGCTTTCATGCACATACCGAAAGAGAAAAGGAAGAAACAAGATGAGAAAACGCTGAGATGTATTTTTCTTGGATATTATGAGCACTCTAAAGGATATTGGTTGATAGATCCTTTGACCAAGAAAATTCATATCAGCAGAGATGTTGTCTTTGATGAAGCTTTCACATCACAGAGCACATCTAATGTACACCAAGATATTGTGGAACCTAAGGAAGAGGAGATTCCTTTGTCAACATAGACAGGAGGTCCTTCTACATCTTCTTCATCACCACCGAAGAAGAATCCTAAATGGTGTACAAATACAATCAGAGATGCAAATTTATCCACTCCTCCCAATTTGAATTTGGATAGACCTCATACATGCAGTATGGCTCAAAAGGAAAGAGAAGCGGAGAACCGGTGAGGTTGATGATCTTTTTCAATCTTTTGAGGAACTTTCTGTGATTCCAAGTGCAGAAGTAGAGGATATGGATATTGATGATGACAGGGCATTCATGTCTACCATAGATAGTCTTGAACCTGCATCAGTGCAAGATGCTCTTAGTGAGCCTCAGTGGAAGGCCGCTATGGATACAGAGTATGAGTCTTTGATGAAGAATAAAACTTGGAAGCTTGTTGATCTGCCGCATGGAAAGAAACCTATTGGCTGCAAATGGGTATACAAAGTCAAGTACAAGGCATATGGAACAATTGATAAGCATAAGGCCCGAAAGTTTGCAAAGGGCTATGCTCAAAAGGAAGGCATATACTATGAAGAAACTTTTGCACCTACTGCTCGGATGACCACAATTCGGGTTATGTGTGCTATGGCAGCACAATATGGGTGGAAAGTTCACCAGATGGATGTCAAAAGTGCCTTTCTTAATGGTGATCTCCAAGAAGAAGTCTATATGACTCAGCCTAAAGGATTTGAAGTGGAAGGCCAACAACAGAAAGTTTGCAAATTGGTCAAATCCTTGTATGGTCTGAAAAAAGCTCCTCGAGCTTGGTATGTAAAAATGGACAATCACATTATGCAACATGGATTTAAGAGATGTCCGTCAGATGCAAACCTCTATTTCAAGAAACAGGGTTCTGAGATAGTGTTTCTTGTACTCTATGTGGATGATCTGCTCATTATAGGGAGTTCAGAAACTATGATCTCTACTGTCAAAAGAAACTTGTGCAAATCTTTTGAGATGACGGATCTCGGACTTCTCCATTCTTGTCTTGGTCTAGAATTCAGCCGGAAGGAGCACTCCATCAAAGTGTCTCGAGAAAAATATGCCAAGACATTCCTTGGATAAATATCGCATGACTGATTGCAAGCCAATGGCAACTCCTATGGAGAATGGACTTCGGTTATCGCGATATGATGACTCACCTCAGGTAGATGGTACTCTCTATCGACAGCTGATTGGGAGTCTCATATATCTGACCAATACTAGGCCATATCTCGTATTTGTTGTCAACTATCTTTCGAGGTTCATGCGGGAGCCTAAGACCACTCATTGGAAAGCAACAAAATGTGTTCTTCACTATGTCCGTGGTACTATGGAATATGGCCTAGAATACAAGAGGAACAAAAAATTCTTCTTGCAAGGATACACGGACTCCGACTATGCCGGATCATTTGATGATCGCAAGTCAACTTCTGGATACATTTTTCATCTGGGATCCGGTCCTGTCTCTTGGAACAGCAAGAAGCAACAGGTGGTTGCTATTTCTTCAACAGAGGCAGAATATCGCGTCACACGTGAATCTATGTGCGAAGTGATATGGTTACGTCGCATTCTGACAAGTATGGGCCATCCATCAAAATCTCCAATACACTTGTTTTGCGATAATCAGGGTGTTCTGAACCTCGTCAAGAATCCAGTCCATCATGAAAAAACAAAGCACATTGACACACAATGTCATTTCATTCGAGATGAAGTTCCAAAGCACCGAATTCAGCTTCAGCACATTCCCACCGATGCTCAAGTTGCATACATTTTCACTAAGGCACTTGGACGTGTCAAATTTGAATTGTTTCGCAGCTCACTTTGTATTGCAAAATAATGTAAGGGGATGTTAGTAGTCTAGTATAGCTATTAGTTATTACATTACCCAAATAATGTAATAAAGGGGGATGTTAGCGTACTTGTATACTTGTATTTGTCTTTATTTTGGTTACGGCAGACTGTTACAACTCCTGTAACAGATTCATTCCGCCGGTGACTATTCCCGGCTATTGTAGTCCTATTTAATTATTGTTGTTCAATACAATTGTTGTTCGCTGAATCTTACATTTTTTATTGTCGATTTGTTATTGCAATTCCTCTGGTTTCTATTTTTTTCATTCTAGGTATTTTTTTTGGGCTTGGTAGCAAGTGGGAATTTTTGTCGTAGTCTACCAATGGCAACTCGTGGCTTGTTGGATCACTTGAATCTCATTGGAAAGGATTTTTTTTCAATTTATGGTTGAAATCCTTGTTTTTTTTGCTTGAAATTTCTCAAGTGCCTCATTTCACTTGATGTCTTAATCTTTGACACTCTTTTTCAAATTTGAATTTTAAAAAGGAGATAAGGTGGAATTTATATATCCATATTTTATTTGATATTTTTCCTTTAAATGCATTTTTATTTTATGTACTTCCATCTCATTGAATACTCTTTGAATTTGTAATGATTTGGGTTCCCTTTCAAAACCCCTTTGTAAAGGTTAGGGGACCCTTCCAAAACCTCTTTTGTCACCCAATCATATTTTCCAATTGCATGTGCTTTGAAGAATTTGAATCCAGGATATCTTTGCCAAAAGCTTCTCAACATACCATTTTCACCTTTGTATTTGTTTCCTAAAATAAAATATGAGCTATTTTCCTAAACTCTATAGCAACTACATAGGGTGTAGTGTATTCCATTTTACGAACATCATAATTATTTGTTTTATTTGTACATTATTAATTATTTTTTTCAATTAAAACCTACATGATTCACAATACTTTCCAGCATGCTCTAGTGTGATCCCCTAGAACAAATAATTTTGCTGAATTATGTTCCAAATCAAGAAACTGAGAAGCCCAAGGTATGCACTATGGGAAAATCACTTCCTAATAAAAGAGGATCCAAATCGAGAAACTGAGAAGCCCAAGGTATGCACTAGGGAAACTAACATAAAAAAACACATTCGTATAGACAATATTAATGTGGAACAAAATTTTAGGTATGTACTAGGAAACTTACTTCTTAAAAAACACATTCTTACATAAAGGTAATAAGGTGGAACAAAATTTCAATAATGGAATATGTCATTAGAGTTACATCATCACATTAACTAGTTATAAATTAATACTTGCATCATAGTAACCAGTTAGAAATAAAGAGGGCCAACCTCCCCACACACATGCTAAAACTCGATGTTAATAGGGGTGAAAAATCCCACAAATTCAGACCAAGGACTTGCACCTTTAAGCCTGCTACCCCACTGATAAAGAGTATGGCAAGTATTGGGGTTTATAAACCACTCAAGTCCCACAACAGAGTTAACGTGGGATTATTCACAAACACACACTACACTAACAAGGTAAATAGGTATGAGTGGGACCAAGGACTTTAACCTTTATGTCTGCTACCCCATTGGCATAAAGTATGTCAAGTGTTAGGTTTTATAAACCACTCAAGTCCCACAACATATTTAATGTGAGATTATGCATAAACACACACTACACTAACAATAAAGACGAGTATTAACATGGAACAAAATTCCAATCATGCCACTAGACATGCATCATCATATTAACTACTATTAGAATTGAATCATCACATTAATGTGGGATTATTCACAAACACACACTATACTAACAAGGAAGAAAAGCATGAGTGGGACCAAGGACTTGGACCTTTATGCTTTCCACCCCATTGGTAAAGAGTATGAAAAGTGTTGGGGTTTATAAATCACTTGTCCCACAACATATATAATGTGAGATTATTCATAAACACACACTATACTAACAAGGAAGATATGTATTAACATGGAAAAAAATTCCAACCATGCCACTAGATTTACATTATCACATTAACATGGGATTATTCACAAACACATACTACACTAACAAGGTATTCCAACCATACCACTTAACTTACATCATCACATTAACATGGGATTATTCACAAACACACACTACACTAAAAAGGTAGAAATGTATGAGTGGAACCAAATACTTGCACATTTAAGCTTACCACCCCATTGATAAAGAGTATGACAAGTTTTGGGGTTTATTAACATGGAATAAAATTCCAACCATGCCACAACACAAATAATGTGAGATTATTCAAAAACACACACTACACCAATAAGGCAGACATGTATTAACATGGAACTAAATTCCAACCATGCCACTAGAATTACATCATCACATTAGTTTGGGATTATTCACAAACACACACTACACTAACAAGGTATTCTAACCATGCCACTAGACTTGCATCATCACCTTAACATGGGATTGTTCACAAACACACACTACACTAACAAGATAGAGATGTATGAGTGGAACTAAGGAATTGCACCTTTAAGCCTTCCACCCCATAAGCAAAGATTATGGCAAGTATTGTGGTTTATTAACATGGAATAAAATTCCATCCATACCACTAGACTAACATCATCACATTAATGTGGAATTATTCACAAACACACACACACTACACTAACAAGGCATACATGTATTAACATGGAACAAAATTCCAACCATACCACTATACTTGCATTATCACATTAATATGGAATTATTCACAAATACGCATTCCACTAACAAGGTATTCCAACCATAGCACTAGACTTGCATCATCATATTAACATGGGATTATTCACAAAAACATACTACACTAACAAGGCAAACATGTATGAGTAGGGACAAGGACTTACACTTTTAATCCTGCTAGACTTCCAATAATACCACTATACTGACATCATCACATTAACCACCACTAGACTTACATCATCACACACACTACACTAACAAGATAGACACATATGAGTGGGGCAAAAAACTTTCATCTTTAAACCTGCTAGAATTTCAATCGTACAACTAGACATGCATCATTACATTAACCATGTATTAGTGGGACTAAGAACTTACACCTTTAATCCTTATAGACTTCCAACTACGCCACTAGACTTACATCATCACATTAACCACCACTAGACTTGCATCATCACATTACACACACTACACTAATAAGGCATACATGTATGAGTGGGACCAAGGAATGGCACCTTTAAACCTGCTACACTTCCAATCATACAACTAGACTTGCATCATCACATTAATTGCCACTAGACTTGCATCATCACACACACTACACTAACAAGGCAAACATGTATGAGTGGGACCAAGAACTTGCACCTTTAAGCCTGCTAGACTTTTAATCATGACACTAGACATGCATCATCACATTAACCATCTATGCGTGTGGGAGCAAGGACTTGCACCTTTAAGCCTGTTAGACTTCCAATCATGCCACTAGACTTGCATCATCACATGAACCGCCACTACACTTGCATCATCATATTACACACACTACACTAACAAGGCATACACGTATGAGTGGGACCAAGGATTTTCATCTTTGAGCCTTCTAGACTTTTAATCATACCACTAGACTTACATCATCACATCAACATCTATTAGGAGGACCAAGGACTTGCACCTTTAAGCTTGCTAGACTTCCAATCATGCCATTAGGCATTCATCATCACATTAACCATGTATGAGTGGGACTAAGGACTTGCACCTTTAAGCTTGCTAGACTTCTAGTCATGCCACTAGACTTGCATCACATTAACCGCCATTAGACTTGCATAATCACATTACATACACTACACTAACAAGGCATACATGTATGAGTGGGACCAAGGACTTACACCTTTAAGCCTGCTAGACATCCAATCATGCCATTAGACATGCATCATCACATTAAGCACACTACACTAACAATGCATACATGTATGAGTGGAACCAAGGATTTGTACCTTTAATCCTATTAGAATTCCAATCATGCCACTAGACATGCATCATCACATTAACTGCCACTAGACTAGCATCATCATAATAAATGGTTAAAAGGCAAGAAGACCACTAGAATTGCATTAGACATGCATCATCACATTAACCATGTGTGAGTGGGACCAATGACTTGCACCTTTAATCCTGCTAGAATTTCAATAATGCCACTAGACTTGCATTACATTAACCACCACTAGACTTGCATTACATTAACCACCACTAGACTTGCATCATCACATTACACATACTGCACTAACAAGGCATACATGTATGAGTGGGACCAAGGACTTGCACCTTTAAGTCTGCTAGGCTTCCAATCATGCCACTAGACTTGCATCATCACATTAGACACACTACACTAACAAGGCATACATGTATGAGTGGGACCAAGGACTTGCACCTTTAAACCTGCTAGAATTCCAATCATGCCACTAGACATGCATCATCACATTAGCCGCCACTAGACTTGCATCATCACATTAACCGCCACTAGACTTGCATCATCACATTAAATGGTTAAAAAGCAAGAAGTCCACTAGACTTGCATCATCACATTAAATGGTTAAAAAGCAAGAAGGCTAGACTCCCACACACATACCCAAAATCAAAGTGGGACCAAGGGCTTGCACCTTGTTAGCATAGATTATTATATGGTATTTATTCGCTTAACAAAGCACATACTAGGTGGTTAAGGAACCACAAGTTCATTGGGAGAGCATGTATTATTTATTGCATCATATTCAATAAATTGACTAATGCTCACTTACTTCTTCACACCTTTAAGCCTGCTACCCCATTGTCAAAAAGTATGAAGTGTTAGGGTTTATAAACCATTCAAGTCCCACAACACAATCAATATGGTATTATTCACAAATACAAACACTACACTAACAAGGCAGACTCAAAAAGCAATATGGGCAGCCCCCAAACACATTCCCAAACTCGATGTTAATATGGGTGAGGAATCCCACATGG